>ARYC01003302.1:0-58418 GCA_000711775.1 Oxytricha trifallax | reverse complement strand
TCAGAGTGATAGATAAGTGATGAGATCTGAGTTCTAACTTTGGAATTGTGTCCGGAGTTTGTGTCCGGAATTTGTGTCCATTTGGAAATGTGTCCATTTTTTTAGAGGTGATGTTTGTTACAATGTAACAAACATCAAAATTTGGTCGAGTACCTGCAAAGAAATGAAATTATCTCGGGCAGCGATTTTTTCCATGACTTGACTCTAGAAGGAATAATGTAGATCAAAACATAAGCTACATGTTCCATCCTACTCATAATTCATGGAAAAAATAACTCAGAGAGATATTTCGATTTTAGTGAAAGTAAAAAAAATTCATATGATTTCGTGTATTTTAACGATAAAAATGCGTATGAATTTCATGATGAAAGACTCAAAGAAGATAAAATGTAGACCTTGATTAAATGGACAAAAAACTTATTTAGACCAAGTCCTCAAGTAATTTGGTTGAAGAGATAAGAAAGGAAGAAGTTTGAGGCTGAGAAATATTTAAAATCGATTTTTCTCGATGGGGTAAAATTTTTTGTGAATACTATAAGAATGAAAGTTAGTCGTTGAATTTTTCTCTACATCTTATACTTTAAAAATTTTTTCATAGCTATTTTGTATAAAGAGATATTAATTTATCAGGAGTTAAAAATTTTAAAAATTAAATTTAAAAGGACTGCAGTTAAGATATGATAAATCTTATTTGATTTATCGATGAGTCAAATTATTGGCTGTTAAAATATATCAAATTCAAATCAATATCAGTTAAAACGATACTATAAAAATCAAAAAATACTAAAATTCCATATTTAATTTAATTTTTAATTTTATTTTGATAATTTCCCATTTTAAATCTATTTTGATAAAATTAAAAGTTTAATAAAACATTCTTACCAATCCACTTGCACCGAGAATCCAAAACTCCAAGTTTATGATCAAAAGGTTAAATTGTAACTCATACAATCCTTTGTGAAATCATTTAAGATAGTGGGCTAGAAACTTATGTTATCCAACCCTCGCTCTATTAAGACAGAATAATATATATATAGTTTTTGGAATAGCTCAGAGACTAGTACGCTTAGTAAGAGATTATTCTGTTCATTGATAACTTATAAGTTCATAAAACTAAAGACTCAAGGAAGGAATATGAAAGATTAAACATAAAACATGTATTTAATGTTTATTACAGTCTTAAGTTCAATGGAATTGAATTATATTGGGGGGTTATTGAAAGGTCACTACAAGAAACTTCTGCTCTATTATTTGATGCACGACTTGAAGATAGACACGGTAGATTTTATTTAGAGTGCTGCAAAAAAAGAGTCAGCGATGAAAAAGCAAAAGTATGCGCAAGAGAAGGAAGATTTGTGTATATAAATAAGTTTTAGATTTATTCGAATGAATAAGTTTACATATTAAATTTTCCCGTAAAAGGATTTGGCTTCACTTTCTTTTCTTCCTCTTCAGGCTTGCTTGGGCCTATGTTTCTTCTCTTAGTGCCTGATCCTGCATCTATTTTCATCTCGTCTGGCTTTTAGAAATCTTTGAAGAGTCTCTTACTCAATTCATGCTTTACTTAAGATTTTCTTTCTCTGTTTAATTTTCTTCGCTCTTTCATCAAGCAAAAAGCAGTGCCAGGTTTTTCTATAAAGTTATAAGGGTAATCTTACTTGAGATGAATGGATGCTTCTGCAGTTCCTACAACCAGGAATCACTGATTTTAATTCCATGCTTCTCTTTTTCTTTAGGAGAGATGCTGTAGCATTTTTTGTGACCTTTTCATTTAAGTACTCAGGTTTCAGAGTTCCAAGGACGCCAAAGAAGAAGTTTCTCTTTGGCAACTTATTAGAGAGTTGCATCTTTGATGGAAGGTAGAGAGCAACATATGAATCACTCATATCATCATTATGAGGTTTATTACTGATATTTCAGGGTAGTTAGTTATCTCGATCATTCTGATTTCATTAGACTTAAAAGCTTTTTTTCTCTTCACTTAGCAATGCCTTTAAGAATGATATTTTTGTTCCCTCCTGCGATTGCAAGAAAAATCCGACTATGGTTATTAAGTTAGTTATAAGTGAAAACTTACCTTGCTATACAAAGTATCTGTAGAGGTCATATTTACTTCGAAATTTTCCTATTAAATCTTGAGATTAAATTCTCTTTATTGTAGGAATACATTTGAATTTGGAAAATTAATTAAAAATAAATAAATATTAAATCAAATTCGTGGCAGTTAAAGTTGGCCAATTTAACGATCTAGGGCTCATTCGATAGAGAATTCAAAATTAGCTGGACTTTACTATTGGCGGTACTATTTTATCCCATCGATGGAGCGAGATAACTTCACTTTAATGTGAGGGTATAATTTAATGAATTTAGATGAGTTTAATTAAAGTGAAGTTATCTCGCTCCCTCGATGAGATAAAATAGTACCGCCAATAGTAAAGTCCAGCTAATTTTGAATTCTCTATCGAATGAGCCCAAGATCGTTTAAATTGGCCAACTTTAACTGCCACGAATTTGATTTAATATTTATTTATTTTTAATTAATTTTCCAAATTCAAATGTATTCCTACAATATTGCATCATTCATAGACTCCATCTTGCTTCCAGTTTCTATAAATATTAATGAAATTTAATGTTATGGATTTCCATTCTAAGCATATTTAAATCTTACTACTAAATAGGGAGGACCTACTGGAGGTCAGCCTTGAAAAGGTATGTCGTGAAGCATTGAAAAACTAACTCCCGGTTTCACAGATTGATTTCCATTTTTATCATACTATCTCGATTAAATTGATCCCAATAACTTATAATTATTTTAGGTGGTCCTCCGAATTAAGTTCAAACTTAATTAGGAGTTAAATTTTAAGGTTAAAACTTAATTAGGAGCATATTAGATTTAAATATATTCAATAATTTAACTCCAAATTAAGTTTAAACTTGATTTGGGGACCTCCTAGAGAAAAAAAACTTGATTAGGAGTATTTTAATATACTTAAACGTATAAAATTCTCATAAAATATGTCAACTTACAGTCTATTATGGTTATTTAATTTTATAATCTCTCAGCAAAATATTTAACAGACTGTTTTTTACTCTTTTATTATAGAAAACCAGGTGAATTTTATCATTATTATAATAAAATATATCAGCAAACTAAAATGAGCGCTAACTTTTTTAGAAGAGCGGTATTACTTTGTTAAAGTCAATAAAAATTATCATTCCAGTAACCAAGAAAAGTAGAGACCAGAGACGCTTGTACTCAGTAGGAGCCTACTTATGACAACTTTGACCAGTCTAGCTTTGAGATTGAAATATGAATTAAGTAGGAGGCCATCATAGAAGCTGTACAAATTGAGGAGGAGGTTAAGAAACCCGCCATTGAACATTAAACTTTACCAATCAAAGTTGACTATAAATGAAAAGAATGTAATAAAGTTTTCCCTTACAAGTCAACTTATAAGAGACACTTGAGAGATATACACAACGATATGCCAAGGTTAAATCTCAAGCATTAAAAGAAAGATGGGAAGTATGTCTGTGAGTTCTGTGAGAAGCCATAATCACATACAAGAGACCTCAAAGTTCACTTAAAGAAAAAGCATAATCAAAATTTTTGTCTTTATTCATGAAAATACAGGGAATAGATTCCTCTAAAAAAGAAGATCAAGAAACCCAGTGGTGTCTCTTGGAGTTGAAGTCTAGAAGTAAGTCAAAATGAAGAAAGCAGTCAAGAACTTTCCAGTCACTGAGATCAATAAAATCATGGTTAAAATAGAGGCAATAAAGATTCTCTTTTTAAAAATTATTGACTTAGATTCTTGCCTAGAAAGCTACCTCACTCTTGAAGATAAAATAAGAAGAGAGTCATTACTGTTGACTAATATGCTTACAAGATATATCCTTTCAATTACTTCCTTGCTGATGACAAGTTCCAAATGGAATTTGCTAATGAGTATTATGCTCTTTAAAAGGCAAGGTTCAATGAGTGAAGGCATATCATCTAGCTTGATACTATTTTACTTGGTAAAGATCATGTAGCTCTTAAGCTTCCCTCCTTGACATGACTTACAGAGAATTCTTATCTGACAATAGATGTCAGAGATAGATTAGCTAGATAGTATAGCAGATTGTTGATGGTATCGAAGAGCTTCACAAGCTAGGCTACGCTCACTCAGAGACTTAAAACCAGAAAATATTATGATTGATTATCAACCACTGAGAGTATTCATAATTGTAGAAATACATTTGAATTTGGAAAATTAATTATAATTAAATTTATAATAAATCAAAATCGTGGCAGTTAAAGTTGGCCAATTTAAACGATCTAGGGCTCATTCGATAGAGAATTCAAAATTAGCTGGACATAGTTATTGGCGGTACTATTTTATTGCATCCCTAGAGCGAGATAACTCGACTTTAATGTGAGGATATAACTTAATGAATTTAGTTGAGTTTAATTAAAGTCGAGTTATCTCGCTCTCGGGATGCAATAAAATAGTACCGCCAATAACAAAGTCCAGCTAATTTTGAATTCTCTATCAAATGAGCCCTAGATCGTTTAAATTGGTCAACTTTAATTGCCACGATTTTGATTTATTATAAATTTAATTATAATTAATTTTCCAAATTCAAATTTATTTCTACAATATTGATTTCAAAAGGGCACAAAGAGTGTAGGCCTCTGCATTAGGAAATATATTAGGTACTCCAAGTTATTTCCCAGAAAGAGAAGATTGGAGAGAAGGAGACGCTGTTTGGGACATTTGGGCACTAGCAGCAATAATTATAGAGAGTGACATAACAAAAAATGATTACTTCAGCTGCAAGGATGAGAAAGATTCAAAGCAAAGAATCAAGCAACACTAATAGATAAGTATAAAATTTCTGGAGGTCTAAGAGACCTTGCACACTAAGCAATTATCAAACTAAGCTTAGATAAGAAAGTTACAATAGATACAATCAAACAGCTGCTTAGAAAGATAAAATTCAGAGAACTACCTCATGACTCTAAGCTTATGTTTGTGTGAAATATTTTTAAAAAAACGCTTGAAATACTGACTTAAATTACTAATATTTAAACATTAAACCCCCACATAAACCCTATTAAAACCCTAATAAAGTATGCGTTAATTGTCTTCTTTTATCAATCAAAAACTCAATAAAAAACTTCAGGGTTTTGGGGTTTTCAATGTTGTCTATATCATCTGCTATGGTAGCTTAATATAACGCTAACCTTGAACAGTAGATAATCTTTTCGTTGGCTTACTAGTCTAAGCTTCTCATTTTAAAAGGATGACCGTTTTCTTCAATCTACAGTAGACATGCCGATTGCAATTTACATATCCTATAAGATTAACGGTAAGTCTTTCTAGATTCTTAACAAATAGTGTATGCATGTACTAAATGGTTTTTTACTGAAAACAAACCTTTAGAAGGAGGGGCTCCTCCTCTTAAAATTATTTTTGAATATATATTTAATCTTTTTAAAACTTACATTTTTAAACGTCATTCCCTTTTGAGAATGCTCTATATTATATATAAGAAAGATTCATGTTTTGTAGGAAATTTTATTTTACGTTCAATCCTCTTTAGAAGTGTTTTATTAAACAAAAAGAAACCTTCCACTAGTTCTCATAAAAACATTATAAAATGACATCCTTATATTAAATTAAATCTGAATAGAACATAAATAGCATATCTGTCTGAGGAATAATTTTTCAGCCTTTTAATGTATTTTCTAGGAAGCGTATTAACTAATGCCTCGGTTATTTGATTTTAAGTCTAAATGCATTGATATTTATCTAGGTAATGCTCTAAATGATTTATTGTCCTGTCAACATCAGATATATTTTTAAAATATAATTATATAGATGCTATTACAATGCATTGCTTGACATCTCTATTAATTAAGCTAAGTTCACTTTTAAAAATGCTCGAGTCATGTTTATATACACAATAAGGTTAAAGTTGAGTAGTTCATAAAAATTAGAGAATGTTAATTTTAGAAAGGTGATGAAAATGCTTAAGACCAAGAAGTTTTATTTAAACTATATATCATTCTTACAATACAAAACTATCTTTACTCAAACTAGCCGAGCATGTCCGATTCTTTGATTTAATTAAAGCTGAAAACCCTTAATCTAAAAGCTGTATAATCTCTAAAGACTTTATATAATATTCACTGTAAATAATTTGTTACTTGTCATCCCTAGAATTCATTTTTTTATCAGGAAAATCATTAATGGGATGCTCATCTTTAAAAATTGAGATGATATATGAAGTAATAAAGGAAGATCTATTTTTCTTTCTAATTTTAGGCAATCTTATAAATGAAACTTCATAAATGTAAGAGCAGTTTCTTTATTTTTAATCTATAGTGGAAATTATTATAATTATTCATCATATCTGTCGTCAAAATAAAAATATCTTAATCTCTGTGTTCATACTTGCTTTTGTTAAAGACAATGTGCATTATAAATGATATTAGGAAAAATTATTGGAAAGCCAATTAAATTAATTATTTTTAATTTGCTTTTTTTATAACAATTTTTAACTTTTAGATTGCCTTATAAACTCATTATCAAGATCACTTAATTACTAGTATAATTTATAATTAAAAAGGATATTTTAAATTATAAAGGTTAACATTATCCATAAGTTTTGAAGTGAGAGCTAACTGGACACTGTAATAAAACTCAATGAGCTATTTCTTATAAGTTTATACTTTAGTATCAGTTTTTATAATCGTATCTTCGTGCTAGTTAGTATAACACTTAACGAGTTGTATCTACTCTTGTATGTGCTTAACTTTCTTGTCGTACTGCATATCTAAGTTTCGTAATTCTTTTGTGAATGATAAAAGCTATTGAGAAAACTCCTTTTTGACTGTGTTTACTTCATCATAGAATCGAGAAACTTCTTTCCTTAATATTTCCCCTTGATTTTTCTAAATCATAAAGCTAAGCATAAACGAGAACAAATGATGAAGTGAGTAAGACTTACAAAACTCTTTGCCATTTAATCAATGACAGCAACTTTTTCTTAACTCATTTGAATGCTGCTCTACATAATTTTAATGTCCTAGGCAATTTTAGTCTCGTGAAGTTTTCGATAAGCTTCAATTTAATTCATGAAATTTACCAGTTTTTCAACTTAGCCACCTCTTGTAGTCATTTTAGCGGAGATGAATAGAAGCTCATCAACTTTCTTCTTCAAGATATCGTTGATGCATTTCACAGAGAGGACTGTTGCTCGATCTTCCTCTGCTCTCCTTAAGAATGGGTTCATCAAGCTATGCACCATTTAACGTACTCGAGTTTACATGGAAAACCAGTCAAAATTCAAGTATTTTTGGTGAGTCTAAATATGGA
This sequence comes from Oxytricha trifallax, assembly GCA_000711775.1. NCBI lineage: Eukaryota > Ciliophora > Spirotrichea > Sporadotrichida > Oxytrichidae > Oxytricha > Oxytricha trifallax. The sequence goes on along the minus strand of ARYC01003302.1, from coordinate 51,051 downwards.
CATCTTGCTAGATAACAGCTCCATCTTCTACATCTTCAAGCATTGCAAACTGTGAGATTTTATCCATATCTACAAATCAAATATTAAGAATGATTGAGCTATGATATCATTTCATTATTTACCTTCAGTTAAATCAGAAAGCTCTTCGTTTAGATACTCCTCCTTAGTTGGATGTTTAGCTTAATGTCTTTGCATTTTCTTCAATTCAAGAAGTTCTTCATTGTCCACTTAAATCTCAAAATCTTATTGAAAGTCACTATATTAGAGCTGTTTTGTTTCTTCATCTTAAGTCAATAATTATTCTTAATGGGGAGTTCCTTAATTGCCTGAATTCAACTTCAATTTAAATTTTTTATTGCGAGTATTAAAATGAAGGGAAGTCAAAAATAATAAACGGTTATTAATAATCACATGAAATTGAAAATAATATTAAGTAAAAATTTATTCAGAGCATATTCAGTAAAGTATGATAATAATTCAAGATATTTATGAGTTAAAAATTATTTAAATTAAAAGATCTATCTATATTTTTCGTATTGAATATTCTAATTTAATTTATTATAGTTTATCCATTATTTAATTTTATTATAAAAACAAATAAAAAGAAAGTAATTCAAATTTTTTATAAAACTTTTATATTTGATAATAAAAAACAAAATTCAATAAATTTAATGGCTGTAGAGTTTCTTTTAATAATGATAACTAGGGGAGTAAACGCATTATGATAAATTAAATTTTTAGTTTTTAATTTAAAAACTATTGATAGTTAAAATACCTATAGTGCAATAATAATTAATTTTTGTGTAAAAAACAAAGATATTTTATGCAAGGTATATCTAACGAACTAATTAACTTCGATGGTTAATCCATTTTATTTATTTATTTTTAAAGTTTTAATCAATATCCTAACATTATTAATTGATTTTTTATCATTATTTTGTTCAAGTAACATTCTATAATTATTTTCATAAGTTAATTCATAATGTCACTTAGAAACTTGACTCGAAAGATTAAGAATTAAAGAAGTTAATTGAGAATGTTGAAAAATCTCTTGACTATGAAAAAACTCGCAGAGCTAGGGAAAAGTCTTTAAATTTATTAATATAAGCATTAAATTTTAGTTTAATGTGGTCTTCAACAAATTAATGTAAATTATAAATCTGATTATGTATTGGACTTTGGCAAAATACAAAAACAAGCTAAGGAGGCAAAGAATTTGAGTGAGAACGCTTAATAAGCAACAGAAAATGTTGGTAACATGATTAAAGCAATCATTGAAAGTATCTAGATTAGTCAAGCCCTTGAAATTCAAGATGAAATTGATAGAAAGTAAGTACAAATAAAATGATTTCTTTTTTCTAAGTTTAAAACATTTTAGGTCAATCTCTCTCATGGGTTACTAATTGCAAAATTCTCATTAGTTCCAATCCCATCCATTTAACGATTCAGTTGTACAGGATAAACACAACAGTTTCTTCAATGATAGTAGTCTAATATCAGTTAATAATGCTAACAATTTCATGAATGGAAACGATGCCAGTATTCTACTTGGCTATGATAAACTCAACAAGGACTTAAACAACAAATCAATATGAATTTATTATTATTTAGACATCTATTAATCCTTAATAAATCCATTCTTAATAGCTCGTTGATTCAATCCAAGTCACATTAAGCACTGCCTTTTGTGAAACCAAAGTATCCCTTACTCAAGAATGTTATTGAAAACAAATCACACGCGAATGTAGTTTCAATAAATAAAGATTGCATAACTTGTAGTAACTAGAGTGCAATCATTATGAAAGGCTTTAAAATGGCATGTTTAAGCTATCAAAGTTCTCATCTTTCATATAAGAAAGTTTAATATAGTAGAGAGCAATTGATTCAACTCAAGGGCTAGCTTATTAATAGGACCTGGACTATAATTAAAAGTACTTTAAAAGTGTGTTCAAATAATTTCTATATGAGTTTCTAGTAAGGTTGTAACGATGTTTATTAATTATAAATTGAGAAAAGATCACCCTTGGAAAGTAGAATCAAGCATGAAGGACAACGAAACAGATACCACAGATATAGACAACCAATAAAACTTAACTCAAACAACACCTCTAAATCGAAGATATTTCGATGAGTAGCCCTCTTCATTGCAACTATTCGATAATGAAATAATTAAAGGCAATAATTAGTAGGCTAACGATTCGATTCTTCAACTTGATTAATTTACTAATGCAGTCACAGGTTCTGGCCATAAAAATGATGCATTCAAATAAAACTCGTTTGTTTTACCTAAAATTGAAGCTAGAAATAATTTACTTAACTCATCTACTCAAGTATTGCAATTATAGAAGGATTAATAAGCCTTATTTAATATAAAATAATTAAAATTGACTAATTAAAATGATGAATGCGCTTAAAAAATATATTCATCTTTGTATAAAAAAATATATTTTAAAAAAATGGATTTAAAATAATTAGCAGCATAAATTTATAATTAATTTAGTTGGAAACATTTTTATAGAAATTTATAATTTGATTATTAAGGTAGAATTTTTCGATTGAAAGAAAATAAGAATGCAAAATACAGATTAGAATAAATATTGAGTGTTAATGTAGTCCTTAACTATAGCTTAAATTCCTCTTCATCACCATAGTCATCATCAACTTCAACTTTTCTTGCTTTCTTCTGATTCCTGCAAGATATTCCCCTCTTGTTCCTGATGTAGTTGCCTCCAAGTTCCTCTGTAATTTTAATGATTTCTCTTAAAACTTGACCACTTCTCGATTTGAGAACCATATCTTCAATTTCCTTTGAGAGAACGAGACTCCATTTTGTTTAGTGGATTTTTAATAAATTTGGAGATATTTAAATTTAAAATATGCATATTAAAACTTTTTAAGTTTTAATGTATTTTGATTAATGTTTGTTCTAATAGTTTTAATCTAAAGAGAATTTTTAATAGAGATGTCTTAATTAATTTTAGGATGGGATTTAATAATTAAGACTTTGCATATTTTAAATTTAAATATCTCCAAATTTATTAAAATTCCACTAAACATAATGGAGTCTCGTTCTCTCTAAGGAAATTGAAGATATGGTTCTCAAATCGAGAAGTGGCCAAGTTTTAAGAGAAATCATTAAATTTACAGAGGAACTTGGAGGCAACTACATCAGGAACAAGAGGGGAATATCTTGCAGGAATCAGAAGAAAGCAAGAAAAGTTGAAGTTGATGATGACTATGGTGATGAAGAGGAATTTAAGCTATAGTTAAGGACTACATTAACACTCAATATTTATTCTAATCTGTATTTTGCATTCTTATTTTCTTTCAATCGAAAAATTCTACCTTAGTTATCAATTATATTTTTATTAATTTTAGTTTTCATGTTATGAAAAAACATCTATGGAAAAATTAAAATTTTTAAGCATACTAAAAGCTTTTTTTTAACATTAATGATTTGCTTTTTATAGATTACTGACTAATAAACTGTAAAAAAAAATATTTTTAGTTTAAATTTTGACTAAAGATAAAAATCGATTATGAATTCATATCAAACCGCAGGTTAAGTGATTAAGAGGCAGGACGCCAGTACAAGTTTAGATACAAAAAACAGCCTTCAAAAGATTATTCTAAAAACTTCAAGAGTTGACTTAACTAAATCAATTGATAGAGCAAATAACATGGACAATAAAAAGAAAATAAGTAACAAATTATCTAATGATGAGATTAATATTTTACAACAAAATTAAGCTGGATTTTTAACATCTAGAGCACAATCTAAACACACAAATATAGGCGGACTTTCAGCTTTTCATTAGTCACAGTATTCTGATATGTATAAAACATCCATTAGTTAAGGGCAAGATATTAATTTAATAAGAAAACTTTAATTTATTTTGCCTGTATAAATTGTACATTACTTAAATTATATTGTAGATGGTGCATTACTGATGAGTAGATCTCTCTCAGGACTTAAAACACAGGAAAAAGATAGAACATAATAAAATGAAGTGAACATTGCAAAAGATGAAACTGGAAATAAATTCTTGAAAAGAGTCATTAATAACAATTAAAGTGTAATTTTAGGAGCTAATGGGAAGAAACTGAAGTGACCTGGGTTAAGTATAGATTTATTGGGAAATTTAAGCAAAAAGATTGATGAAATTTTATGTAATTTTCTTTAATACCTCACAATTTTAACTTAACTACCTTTGACCATCATGGTTTGTAATAATCAATGAAGGTTGATATAATACATATAATAAATTTAAATCTTTAAAATAGAAAGCAATCAATATGTTCGCTTCATCTGGATTCGGTGCACTTCTCAAAGAAGTATTTACCTTACTCTTTTATTAATACATTCTAGGGTGCTAAGCATTACTCAGGCCTTGAAGAGGCTATCCTCAGAAACATCGATGCATGCAAGACCCTCTCAAAGATGACCAGATCATCTCTCGGTCCTCATGGTATGTGCTTTATTTAATGAAAGAGTCAATATATAAAAGATGTGCTTCCCTCCAATACTTAATTACAAATATTTGCAGTGTTTCTAAATTCTAATTTATTATAGGCATGAACAAAATGGTCATCAACCATTTAGACAAATTGTTCGTTACCTCAGATGCTGCTACTATCATCCGTGAAGTTGAAGTCAATCACCCATTATTTAAATTCTTAGTCTAAAATTAAATTTGATTGTTAGATCAAAGCTAAACCAAAATTGATACGATGCTATAATTAAAATTTAAACCCAGCAGCAAGAATGATCGCTATGGCCGCTAAAATGCAAGAGAGTGAAGCTGGTGATGGTACTAACTTCATTATCTCTTTCACTGGTGAGCTCATGCTCTAGGCTGAGGGTCTTTTGAAGATGGGTCTCCATCCCTCTGAAATTCTTATTGGTTACGAAAAGGGAGCCAAGTAAGCACTCGAAATTGTTGAGGGTCTTTCATGTTACTCAGTTAATATTATAAACTTTTAAATTCAACATGAATTAAGGTAAGGTTAAATTTTAAGACTAAGTTAAGAACATCAAGGATAGAACTGAATTGCAAATGTGCATTAGAACTGCCATTGCTAGCAAGCAATTCGGTCTTGAGGATTTCTTGAGCGGACTTATCGCTTAAGCTTCTCTCCACACCATGCCAGCAAACCCAACCAAGTTCAACGTTGACCAAGTCAGAGTACAAAAGATCTTGGGAGGTACCATCAATGACTCAGTTGTCATTCACGGTATGGTCGTCCTTAGAGGTTCAGAGACCAGTATCACCAATGTTTAAAAGGCTAAAATCGCCATCTTCAACACTTCAATTCACCTTAATTTTCAACTTAGACCATAAACCTATCTATAAATTTAAGAGTTCTATATTAGGTAGTTTATTTGTGATTGAGATGCAACAAGGTGAGACCAAGGGAACTGTTTTACTTAAGAATGCTGAAGATCTCTTGAATTACACCAAGGGTGAGGAATCACAATTCGAAACCTTCGTCCAAGGTCTTGCTGAAGCTGGAGTCAACGTTGTTATCTTTTTAATGCTTTTTACTAATATCTTAAGATCAATTTGGTATATTCTAAACTTTAAGATGTTATCGGATCTGGTTCAATCAGTGAGTTAGCTCTCCACTTCTTCGAGAAATACAAAATCTTCACTCTTAAATTAATGAGCAAGTGGGAACTAAAGAGAATTGCTAAGTCAGTTGGTGCTGTCGCCGTCGTTAAGCTCGGCACTCCCACTCCAGAGGAGCTTGGATTCGCTGATGAAGTCATTGTTAAGGAAATTTCATCAACCAAGGTCACTGTCTTCAGAAAGACGAAGATGAGAATAAATTATCTACTATTCAGTAAAATTAAAAGCTTTTTACAATTAAATAGGTAAAGATATTTTAGAATTAATTCGAATAATATTTTTTTTTATAGTTTTATTTTCGTTTTTGGGTACACCCTTCTCGATGATGCTGAAAGAGCTATCGATGATGGTGTGAACACTGTTAAGTCCCTCGTTAAGGACAAGAGATGCCTTCCAGGTGGTGGTGCCACTGAGATCCATCTTGCCTCAAAGATCCAAGCCTACGCCAAGACCCAACCAGGTCTCGACCAATACGCCATCGAGAAATTCGGTCAAGCATTCGAAGTCATCCCAAGAACCTTGTCTGAAAATGCTGGACTCAAGGCTGAAGAAATTCTCGCTAAATTATATGCTGAAACTGTCAAGAGCCCCAACCAAGGTATTATAAATTATGTAATTGTTAATATCTATCTACACTATAAAATGTTTATAGTTATTATATGTTATGTGATATTTAACTTGATTGTAAATCTATTAAATATAGTAAAGCTTAAAAATTTAAATTTTTATATTGAAAAATTAAAGCGGAAACAAATTATGCATTCTTAATTATAATTATGTATTACAGTATAAAAGATTTAATCATAATAATTTAATACAAATACGTAATACTATCATTTCTCTTCGATTATTTGCTATAGAATTCTATTCTAGTTAGGAGTAATACTTATTACCTACACTTCCTGTATATATATATTCATTAATAATTGAAATTAAATATATAATAAATGAGTATTGATGTATCTGATGGTGAAGTTAAGGATATGGTAGAAGCTGCAATTTTAGATTCAATGGAAGTTAAGACATGGGCTATTAAATTATCAATCGATGCCGTCCTCACTATTCTCAGAGTTGATCAAATTATTATGTCTAAACCTGCAGGTGGGCCAAAGCCAAGAGACCAACAAGCACCAGACCTCGATGATTGAAAGATTAATCAGTGTGATAGCAGTACATAAAGAGTAATAATTAATATATACATTGTTTAATATATTTTAGGGTCACTTTTGTTTTTTAATTTTATCAAAGCAAATTAAAACATTTTAGAATTCATTATAATTAATGCAACATTATTTTTATACTTAACTGATGAAATAAAAGTTTTAGATTTCAATTTTAAACTCTTTATAAGACTAATTAAATTAAAAAAAAATATCTATAATTTGAAAAATGCAAATTGAATTTTCAAATAAAAAATAAAAAGGTTTTAATACACCACTTTAATTATAAATAAGCAAAAGAATTTTCTATAACCCACCATTATATTTTGTTATCTTACAAAATGCATACATTTATATTTCAAATAGACCTGTCAACTTATATGAAGAGAATTACTTTAAACTTTAAATTGTAAATTATTATAGTTATTCGATATGATAGATCTTGTCTATGTTTTGTAATTCTAAATCTATTCAGACTTAACTAACAAATCTACTATTAAAAGATCTAATTGAGAACATTTAACTATTGTTATCAAGCTCACTTTCATGCTAGTACAGACTGAATATTGAATGATCCAAGTCTTCTTAGATGTTACTTTCCAGCAGAGTTTTGAATTGGTTGAAATCTTAGAGTGACTTAATAAGAAACCCAAACCCTAAACATGTATCTAATTCTTTAATCTTCAAAAGCCTAGCTTCTGTGGTGTGAAATTTAGCTTGTTCTTTTACATCCAAATCATAACTAGTTTCAACATTATAAGTGTAATCTTGAACTTTATGAGGATCTAGAAACATTAACTTCACTTTATTAGTGTCTTAATCTATGATGTGGCCAAAGAAGTAAAATGCTTTGTTTGGCTTACCACCTACTAACCCCACAAATTAGGGCATTTGCATGTATTTTACTATGATTTAATGATAAATAGGGTCGATTTTTTAAAGACCTAAGCGTACATTTACAATAACCAAAACTTCATTTTTCCATTCTTAGTTATTAAAAGGGTTTTAGTCTTAATCCATATTTGGTAGTTTATCGTAATTAATTCTTCTATCACAACCTAAACCCATTTAAGAGAAAGTCAAATCATCGTAGTTTTCTCGATTCTAGGGATCATATTCACTTTAATCTTTCTAGTTCAAAACTATGGAATCTTTTTACAATTATTAATCCTATTTCTCATTAACAAGTTAACATCCCTTTTTCATAATTGTTTCAAAAACTATAAAGCCATCTTAGAATGTGCAAATTTCAAACTAGCTAAATGGCTTATAATTATCATTTAAACTTTGCAATATTGTTGTTATACTGCTCACACCATACCAATCACCTGGGAATCTACCTATTTATAATCCTTAAATCGCTATGTTTTATATTGAAAAAGCTGATTCTGTGCATTCTCTTATATTATCATCAAATCTATGATAAGTTTGGATTAAATACAGGACGAGTAAAAAAACTAAATTTTCTTACAATTTTAGTATTGAGTTAACAGGATACATAAAAGTGCTTTACTAAAGAGCATTAGCAATCATCATTTATGCACTTCTGATTGTACAGCCCCAATTACAGTCTGTGGTCAAATTTCTAACGGTGACTCCATTCTACTCTTTTTTTTCTATCAAGAGTGGTTTAAAGTTCTTTTTGTATGTTAGCCAGATCAAATTTTGAATTTCATTTTATACTGAAAGTCTAAGGACTATAAAACTAATTTTAAATTAAGCTATCATACTTATATTAGAGAAGATATAAATGAATAAGTTTCTTTGCTAATCTTTAAGTATAGCCTTGTTTGCTCCATCTTTCATATATTTAAAGCCAATATTAGTCCTACAAATTTAATGATACAAATATTTTAAATAAAAAAGTAGATCCATGTATTTCAAAATTCCTTCGAATACTTACATTTATTACATAAGTTTCTACTTAAGTGTGAGATTGATCTTCACCTAATGATTTTAATGATAATCTTTGACATCAATATCCTTCTCATCTAAATACTCGAAAGAGTCTATGCCATAAATCTCTCTCATATCCTCAGACTATGGGTCTATGGTTATCTCATCATAAGGTTCCTAAAAAATATTAATTTTCTTAAGATTAGGGTATGGTAACTTATTAACTTACAGTTGAGAGATTTCTCTAAAAGTTATTTTATGGAGCTTTCACTTCTTCATCTTAATCGAAACTTTAATTATAATTGTCTAGCTTTTGTTTAATTAGTTTATCAAGTTCATCTTAAGCGAGATCTAGACTCTCAAATTCATCTTTTAAGAGAGAAAGTAGTGTAGATTTTTAAATAATCTCAAAGTCATTTGAAGTATTGCTATTTATGGAGTTATCTCTTGATGAAGGATTGAATAATTGATCTTATTGCTATTGTTAGTCATTAAAGCTTTAATCTTAAATTTATTATTAAAATAGGGATATTATTAAGTAGAAAGAATTATTCACTCAACCCCATTAATTTTTTGGAACTAAAAAAAAATAAAAATCTTGATTTGGATCGTATAATTTGAAAGGATCATTATTATAATGCTGTATTTATTCTTCCATTATATTAAGATTATAAACTAAGGAATTCTGATCAAAATTATAAATTTATCAATTATTATTATCGTTGTTCAAAACAGTAATATTATCACTAAAATTGATTACAATAAATTATTTTCTCAACGTTAAAATTAAACATCAATATAATGTAAATTAATTTGTAAAACTTTCAATAAATAATTTTGTTAATACTTGACCTGATATCAATGATAATGTTCTTGATTTGTGCACGCCCATCAACAGGTCTCTCCAGTGGTACTTAAGCGAGCCCTTGATTCCTCTCTCTTTCATGAAATTCAAACTTTGATTCTTTAATTAAGTTTCCCATTCCCTTGCTTGAGCTCAATTAAGCGTGTGATTGTGAATTATTCAGTAATTTATTTTAATAATCAATAAAATAATCAAAAGTAAACGGCTATTATAGTTTTATACATAGAGAATTAAAATTATAGTAATTTTTGCTTTTGCTTCTTATTCCCATGATTAGAATTCTTAACTTATGATTATTATACTACTGGTCCATTACTACTGGTAGCTGTTGTTTAGTTATTCAATGTTGAATCATTGAGATGTTAATGATTTTCAAGTTTTTATTACTTGAGGTTAGCTTCTTTGTTTGCGTTTTACTAAGAAATTTGCTTGTGCTTTGTAAGTATCAGTAAATCTTCCGTAGTCATATTCTTCAAATAATCTAATATATAAATTTAAAAAAAAAATAGTATTTGGATATTTACAATCTTGTCTTTTATTAGGGGAGTTTGTCTTTTTATCAGCATTCTAATATATTTCAACATTGCTGCTCGACTCAGAAATTGATTATGAACTTCTCCTCCGTTTTGGACTAGAAGTATGTTTTCTATTAAAGCTGCCTTAAATTTAATTTTACTATTCCAAATTAATCTGCTAATCTTAATCTGTTTAAATTTTTTGCTTTTACTTTTTCTCAATTATTTACTGTTATTTATTTACAGGTTTAAATATCAGGGAAGGTAGATGTGTGGACGATTCTTTAAAAAAATTATTTATATAGCTATATCACGATTTTGGGTCATAAGTGCCAATGCTAGGAGCACTCTACTAATGGATAGAGTGAGCTAAGATATCAGTTTTGTAATTATTTAGCTTAGGCTGATGCTTTTACTTTTTCTTCGTATTATTGTATAGCTACTTCTGAACTTATTTATATGATTCAAGCATGATTAAACGATTCTACTTTTTCTATGTTGGATTCAGAGTTTATTGAGATTAAATGTTCTCTTCATTTTAAGATAAGTTTATGCAATTTTGTGAGTTTATTTTTGAATCTAATGAATTATTAACTCCTTAGTCCCTTGGCTTAGTTTGTTAAGCATAATAATCGATATGTTATTGCTTTAGCTTGAAATAATTGAAATTGAAGGGACCTGGGGTGGATGTTAAAGGGGTTTAACTAGAAAGGCCTATCTATGATGTACTTTATATTGTTGGGTTTATTTATGTGTTAATCTTAAGTTAGTTATTTCTTGATTTTGATTGAAGTTTTGGTTCATGCAGCATTTGCTAGTTCTTAGCGGAAAGAATTGGCGATATTTAATCTAATTTACTTACATCGTTACTCTTCAATCCTGAGTTTGAGATAAAATTTGAAACATCTATCAGCTTAGAACAATTGTTCTTTTGCATACTTAACTCCTTCATTTACTGTTAAAAATTAAGATTTGAGCTAATAGTTTCCCTTAAATCAATCTTGGCTTTAGTATTGAGCTTTTAAGTCAATGATTCCAAAAATCTTTAAGTTTAATTAATGCCTGGAAGTTTTCCAACTTTTAATTTTGGCTTCACTTCGCTGTGAATCAAATTACCAAGGCCATCTCTTTCTTTCATAAAGGGTTGAAAAGCTTAATCAGAAGAGAACTTCTTTTAGAAAAAGGAACTTTAAGTATTATTTTATAAGTAATCTTAATAGTGGGATTAGGTCTTTTGCTATTGGGATGTTTGTTACAAACTTGCCTATTGTAAGTTAAGCTACTATTGTAATTTGAGATTATTATTTTTAGATGCTAAAGCTTATTGGAATAAGTTGGAATCGACACTATTTCTTTACTTGACATCTTAGAAGTATCTATCGCTTATTAGATTCTTATGACTATTTACCTTATAAAGTTCTTAGTTACTTTTAGGGCTTTAGTTTTTATCTAAACTTAAGGATTATTGTAAGTCTTTGACTGGCAGTAAGTGTTTTCTAACAAATGATTAAGACAGGGAATTTGGACTTTAACTAGTCTACGCATAAGAATTCAATATTTCATTAGCTTTCTAGTCTATTTTAATGAGATTAATTATTTCTTTAGATCTTATCTCCTTCATATTGAATACTTAGTGATAGGAGTCTTTGATTTGATGTATTGGGTCGAGGTTTAGAGGTTTTATAGCCTCATATGATATTGAACGCTGCTGCATTACTAAGATAATTTTATAAGATAAATAATTAATTTTACTTAATTTTATTTATATTACTATTATACTTTATGGTATTAGATTTAATATAATTGTGAGTAATTTATATTTTTAAAATAGAGATGCATATTTTAAACATTAATGAAATTAAAATTATCATTCACTAGCTTCACTAAGACTTAAATCATCTTCTTCAGATACTTCACTGCCCTCCTCACTTTCCTCATTCCTTTCTTTCCGCCTTAGCTCAGCACTTTCTTTTGCCATTTATTAAAGTGTATTAAGATACCCTTCCTCAATCTTTCTACCCCTTTCATTGTACTACATCGATATCTCTCCCTCCAGGTTCCTTCTATTTCTCATGGCTTCTTTTTAGCGCATTTTGTACTCTGCTCTTCGTTTGCGTTTCAATCTTGAATTTTGAATTTTTCTCATCTTTTCCTCCATAGCTTCATTTTCTCTTACTAGCTTCTCCTATCTACGCTATTCCTTCTTCTCTTTTTTCTTCTTATTAATGGCTATTTGAAGCTTACGTTAAAAGGATTCTTCTTCGGTTAGAGCTTACTTGTGTTTATGCTACTGCAAAAGCTAGGCTGCAGTTGCACAATAGGATAACTTTTAGGAATGATTTCGATCTTTGTGCCTCATTTTTTCATCCTTCATCCGCATCTCTTCTTCTCTCTGTTTAATTTAATTGAGTATGGTACCTACAACAGGAGCTGCTGAGTTTTGCAGAAGCCTTTCTCTAAAACTTAGTGGCATGTCTTCTTCTGTTGCTTTAATAGGAGGCTTTCTTTTTGGCTTCATAATTTCACTGCCTAGCCCTGAAATACTTAATTTGCTTAGTTCTGGATTCTCTCGTTTACTTTCTTCCTCAGTATAACTTAAAAGTATTCTCTCAGTACCATCATTGAAATTTGATTATCTTTAAGTCTAATTTGAATTACGTTCAGATCCCTCAACAGATTCACTGATGCCCTAGATTTCTTTGAACAGCTCTTTCTTCCTAGCGCTAACATTTTTCATGAACTCATTGTTGTCATAGTCTTGAACAGTTTTTCCTGTGGGAGCTACTTACTTAGGCTTATGATACATTTCCCTCAATATTGATCCAGAGTTAATTTAATCCCTCAAAGTGGGAGTTGGACCAAAATCGTCTTATATCGGCTGATAGGCTGACTTATCAAACTCAATGTTGGCTGAGAATTTTTGAAACATCTCCCTAACATCCTTCGTGAATTAAATCTGTTCTCTGGTACGTTCTGGCTTAAGTTTTGTAGAAGAAGATTCTTTTTTAACTTTCGGTTCTGAGCTCTGCTTTGATTTCTTATCTTTCTTCTTTTTGTCTTTCTTATGTTTTTTTTTCTTTTTATCTTTTTTGTGCTTCTTTTTCTTGTCGTCCTTGTCTGAGTCAGAATCTGAAGAAGAGTCCAAGCTGTGTTTTCCCATTCAATAATTTATGCAAAGATTTATATTTATATTTTTTCAAAAAATATATTCAAAAATTTGGAAGGTTGGAGAAGTCTAACAAATTTAAGAGGACCTAAATATTTTCAATATGAAATTCTAAATATTAGCTTCAAAAATTTAAATATAAATTTAGCCCCAAAATATTACATAAAAAAGTTAAAAATTTTAACAAATTTATTTTTGCTTTCTTGAGATTGTATAAACTTTATATGTTATCAGAATTTAATTGCATTCATATTTATAAAAGAATTAATATTTTTTGTGTGATTAATTTAAGAAATGAATGAAAAATCATTAAATGTCGGTACTACTGCTTCGAACTAGCCGACTTATAGTAATTTAAGAGATACAAACACGAGTTAAAACACTGTTATTCGACCCATTTTGAGTAAGTCAAATAATGACTGACATATAATTATATTCTCTTATAGGTAAATCCAGTTCTTATAAAAATACAAATAATTAAAATCAATAATTAGACCATTAAACCTTATTTTTTCATTTAAATAATAGGATTATTAATAAAGATATATCTTTAAAAAATTGTATTTCTTTTTACTGATTTTATATAGAATAAGTTAACATTGAAAATTAACATACTGAATATAAAATAATCAAAAGTCCCATTCTACACTAATAAAACAAATGAAATCTTTGATATATATTTTTAATCAGTATTTTTACTTATCTATTCATATTTTTATAAATTAAAAAATCAATTATTCCTATAAATTGATGCACAGTCTTATTTATTAATCTATATTTTTAATTTTAATTCTATTTTTTGACATGTATAGTGTAATTTTTTATATATGTTTAGCAGGATATGAAAAAAACAATGAATATTTTGAATAACAACAATAAAAATATGAATGATTTCGAATTACAGAAATACATTGATAATTCCTAAACTATAATGAATACTGACTTAAACAATCGCTAAGCTTCACTTAATAACTAGCTCATTGTTGCGCAGACTAACCTCCTGCATAATTCCCAGAGTAATTTAAGGATAAGCTATATTGTAGGATTTTATATTAAAAATTACTCCTTATAAATATGAACTTGATGTATCCTATAATTATGTTAGTAGTTTGGTAATATCAACCAATAACAGTAAAACTAGTTGAATACTCAAGGAAATGATTAAACTAACCCTTCTTTCTTATATCAATATCAAGAGAGAAGAGACCGCAAGGGCAAGGAGATTAAGAAGGGGATTAAGGGGCATCACATCACTTTCAAGGATTAAATTCCTTTAAAAACCACTAGTTCAGGTATGGGGGTTGAGTAATTCACGGATTAACAATAACAGTAATAACAAAACTACAATGAGGATGCAATATTAAGCAAAGGGGAGGACGAAGATATTATATAAATTCTATATTATTAATGCAATTTTACTAATTTATAACACCAGTAGCTTTGAAAGTTAGTATAGCTACGACGATGAAGAGCGTTAATCAAACAGATAAGAATTAATATCAAATAAAGATATTGCCATTTTTATAGTGCTATTCAATATTACTACAGATAATGAGTAAACTTATCTTAAATATTATAACTATTTCTATGATAGTACTGGAGTAACAACCATACAATTAGAAGGAGATTCCTCTTAGAATATTGTAGGAATATATTCGATTTGGGAAAATGAATTAAAATTTAATTAATTAAATATAAAAATCATGGCTGTCATGAAATCCAAAGTGACTCAAAATTCAAATATGATACGATTGTACGGTAGATCCAGCAATTTTAGCAGGACTTTACTATTGACAATATTCTTGAATCATCCCAGGAAGCGAAATATTTTGATTTTGAGCTAACTCCCAAAAAAGGTATAATGAGTTTTTCTCCCTTGGGAGAAGAGATAAAATCATTATAGCAATAGCAACCACCGTCTTAATTTTAATGCGCTATCCAGAGAGTATAATATTGTTAGGGTTTTTGAGACATTTTCCAAAAATATAACTGAAGGAAATTAATAATTAATTAATTTTAATTTTAATTCATTTTCCCAAATCGAATGTATTCCTACAATAACAACAATATGAAAAATCATAATTAAAATGTTGAGTAATAGTAATAAAAACAGAAATAATCAAAAGCCAAGAGACATCGAAGTAATATCAGAAGAGAACCATTCAATATGTTTTTTATAATTTTATTGTAAAATTTTAAAAACAATATTAACCAAAATTAGATATTAAATTTGACCTTGCAATCATTAAGTGTAACATTAAAACTCTAATTAAGTTAATTTTTGTATTGCACGAGATAATCTTCGTGGAAAGCTACAAAGACTACAACGCCTCAGGAAACAGTTGGTACCAGAATCAATGTTGTAGCATGCAATGATTATTGAAAAGTTAAACAATTACTCTATAAAATGTGTTCTACTTATTGGTAAACATTTGTTAAAGAAAGCAATTTATTTTTAAAGACTTTGTGTATTAAAAAGTTCGATTTATCGTTATTAATCAGAATATTGTATGAGTTACTATTAAATTTAGTTAGTTGGCAATTAGCTTCAAATTTTATGATTCATAATAATTAATGGGTTATAGATATCCTTAAATTTTATAAAAATTGAAATTTTCAAGTTGTGAGTTACTCGCTGACAAATATAAGTAGAGCAAGTATTTATTGTAAATAATAATTGAAATTCATAAATGCCTTTTAAATTTATATTCAATTGTTGTTTTCTTAAAGTCTCTTAATGTAAAATAGTAATATAAGTTAATTACAATTAATATCGAGTTTTTTTAAATCATTAAATTTACATTGAAAAATTATTGGTTGTTTTTCACATATTTATTTCTTTCTCAAATTAGAATATTAGTAACTGATAAAAGCATAAGAAGAGAGAGGTTTACAATATAAATATAAAAATAAATTTATATTTAATTACCTGCTTGGAATTACAATATTATATATTTAATTGTGAATGATCACAAAAGCATTTGAAGCGCCATCACTGTTATAGCCCAGTTTCAGTGAAAATAGCACTGGTTGATTAGCAGCCACTAGCAGATTATAAGACACTCCATATTAAACATTTAAGCTAAAAAATCTTATTTAATTGAAAATTTGCAATAATATATAAAAAAAACTAGTTAACTTATTTATAATCTATGATAAAAATCTATACTGATTTATAAATTAACTTTCATTAAAGGTTTAAATTTTAAGTTTCTCCTTCTGAGACGTTGAAATAAGTACCCACACTATTAGAATAGAAGTATCTCATCTCCCCTGGATATAATAATTTATGCATTTGATAAATAATTTAATTTGCAATTTATTTGTTTATATGTAGATGTATCTCTTGAAATGACAAACTACCCATATAAATTACTTAAATCTTGACCAGATGTCATTCAAAATTATTCATTGAAATATTTAATTTCATTTTTATTACCGATTTATTTAAAGTCATTTCTTGTGCATAACTAGGCTAGTCCTTATAATTAAAATCAGTGGTGCTAGGATCTGCAAGTACAAAATACACTATGTAACTACATGTGCCCTTCGCTTTTATTTGAATCTTCTTTTCTTAAACCACACCTTTCACTATGAAAAAACTTGCCTATTTAAAATATAATGCATAAAAATTATACTCATTTTATGTTAAAAAATAACTTGTAGTGCCTCCACAAGCTGAGGAAGTAGGGCATTTAGCATATTTAGCACCAGCTGTAGTGAGTTTATTTGTACATTGAGTGAATGCACCATTGCAATAATCAGTTTAGGACACCATTCAATTATATACATTTTGCATTATTTTATAAGTTTTATTAATAAATTATATATATATATTCCCTTGCAGCAGAAAACTGAAGAATAAGAACTGACCGTCTGATCATCACAAACCTCTTGATTATCTAAAAGCAAACAGCCTATGCAATCATTCGAGTATGTAGCCACAGTTGTAGATTCTTAGGAAAGGTTTATGTTTAGTACAAGAGTTACGAAAATAATGGGAAGTGATTTTATTACGAGATTTAGTTTACTTTAATGCCAATGTTTCGTCATTTTTGCTTTATAAATTTATTATTAGAAAGAAATTATATTATATTAGATTAAGTTTAAGTTCTTATTTATTTACTGAATTTACTTTAATAAAATAGAATTTTATGTTATTTGTATATTTTGAGTAAAAAATTGATAAATAAAACAGTTTAGAAATTAATTACTTTATTTCATTAATGATTAATGATCACCTTTTATTTTCAGTTCTGCACTGGTTTGATCTATAAAATATTTACATTAGTACAAAATGTTTTAAATACTTACTCTGAAATGAAGACTAATAATTGAAAATACGAAGCACTTGAGATCCTGGATCAAATAGTGAAACACAGTCAAGCCATCTGGATCTTTGCTGTTCTTTACATCTGAAAATGAGCCCAATTTTGATGTCTAAATTAATGAAATTAAATCGTTTAAATAACATTGCATAATTTTTGACAAAAGTTGACTATCTTAAAATTAGAATAATTAACTTACAGTAAAGGAGATGTGCTCGCTGCCAATTAAAATCTCGAGTTCTTATCTGCCAATTTTATCTGGCTCTGGCCAGTTTCTATCATCTTCCCTAATAAATAATTGAATTATTGATTATTTTCGATAATCCTACTTTGTGGGGAAAAAGTATTGTCCATAAAGTTAACAATAATACTTACTTTATAATTTCTGAATCCTTGATTATTCTCTTCAGCTCGTCAAGAACAATATCGTTTACATAAACTAAAGAAATGTTTGTTTAAGTATATTTATTTAATTGATATAATAAACTTAAAATGTGTTTCATTCATCATTATTTAGATTATATTCTATAATTTAATCAAAGCTTTTACTTACCTTCCTTTCTAATGAGTGTCTCTGATTTATATTGCGAATTATTAGCGTAGCGCATTCTTCCATTAGGTCTGAACTCAAACTCCAAGAACTCATGCCCGAATTTACCCTTGTGGCCCACGCTAAAGTTATTTATTAATAATCATTTAGTAAAGATTGCAGTTTGAGAATAATTTGCGTTCAACACTTACTATTGTAGAATGTTGATTAATTTCATTTCATTAAAAATATATCTTAGATATCAAGAATTACAGTAAAATTGAGTTATAATTTTTAGTAATTGTATTTTAACAATAGTATCTGAGATAAAAGTCGTCTTCTCCTTCAGCTACAGATTGCTTTTTTTCTGTTTCCATTGCTATTTACAATTATTTATTATAATATTTCAAATTTATAAACTTATTTTTATTATCAATGAATTTAGAGTGATTTGAGTAAAAATTAATAAAAAAGATTAATTTATTTATGAATATTTAAATTAAATTGATTTTAACAAAATATATATATAACTTAGCTCCTGATCCAAACCATAGTGTGTCAGTTTAAGCAGTGATTGGATTAATATTTTCATATAATTATTGATTTTTGTGGTATCAAATGATGACAAGTCTCATTCTTAAATTGTAATAGATTATTTTATAGCAGTCTTGGAAGTTATATATAAATATGTTTGAACAGTAAAAAGAATTTGATCATCTACGTTCCAGCCAAGGCTATTATTAATTCAATAATAATTATGAAATACTTACAGTTCTGGGTGAGCAGTGAAAGATGGCTCATAAATTGATATATTTAATTTTAAATACAATTTAGTAATTTAGATTGTGAAATGAAATAGCCATATAAAGGTAAGCGAGTGAAAATAAATGTTAGATTAATTATAGAATATTATAATATTAGTGAATTATGAAAGGAGGAAGTTAAAACAACACAACATCCATCTCAAATATTAGATAAATACAATATGATACATAATTAAGATTAATCGAATTGTTTTTATAATAACTTTAAAATATTGATTGCTTTTAGGAATAACTATTCTCGCTCGACATTACTCACCCTATTCTTGGGTTTGACATGTTTCCTAAGCAACGAATCATTGTTTGCCTAAGCTAGAAAAACTTACATAGTAAAATCATAGAACAAAATGGTGACTTCCCCACGAGTAGGCAGCTATGATTTTAGGCTGATTGATCTGTATTACTTAAACACAAATATGCCGATGATGTTTAATTTATTCTCTAATTGATCAATCTAATTTAATCTTTTCTAATAGTTTGGAACAGAAAACTACTTTATTGTTGATACTTAAACTGAATTGAGAGTGGGTTGGGAGTTTTTGCAAGAGTACGGACTATGGCCTTCTCAAACTTACAAATATTGGAGAGTTAGATTGAATGGCTATGGCGAGCCATCTTTACTTGCCCATAATATACAATATACCATAACTGTAAGTAAATGGAGCATATTATGGAGAGGTAACTGCTGACCTAACATAATTCAGAGGAAATGCATACAGTGAGATGCTATTCTTTTTTGACACTAATTATATTTGCCTCAATGTTGGCTGAGAAATTTAAGGTTTTTGGAAGTTTTAGATTCATTTATACTTTACTTTTTTACTGTTGAAACATCAATGAACTTCCAAAATTAAATAAAGGTGTATTTATTTAATAATCATTTCAACACTCTGGGACTTTAAATTTATAAGTTTTTTAAACTTCAGCGACATAAAATCATGGATCAATGCATTGATAGTAATGATGAGTCAGTTCAACTTTACAAATACAATCCAATCTCACCAATAAAAAATATAATAACAAGCAATATTATCAATTAAATTCACAAATTAATATAAATAGGATTTTTTAATAAAAATTGATCAGGAGCAAATGGAGGCAATTACTGCAGAAAACTTCCATTTACCTACAAAAATGGTGGGCAATTCCTCGTAAATATGTTCCAATCATTTTTGGAGAATCAAACCATTAAAAATTACAGATATATTATATATCAATTTATTTATAATATAAATATTAATTGTTATAGGAAATTGAATTATTATTTATACAATAATCTGGATGGCACAAATTATTTATAATTTTATCATTTTTTAAAGAAAAATTAATATATTATTATAGATCTCTTTGTTTTTTTATTTCTATAAACTTTGGTAATTCATGCAGAAATGATGATAAATAGTTATCATATTAATCTTTTGTTAGATTATTACATTTTTATTTATTTTAATATCTTATTATATTAATAATTTAAATTTATTTTTGCTTTCTTTGATCAACTATAATTTTAAATATTTTTGTAACAGATTTTATAAATATTCAGAAATTTTATCAAAATATTGCAATTAAAATCAACATAAACTTTCTTAAAACCAGCAGATTTATTTTACTATTTCATCATTAGAAATAAAATTTTAATAAATTTCTGGGGTTTAATGCCAAGATTGAAAAACAAACTGAGAATCCTGCAAATTAAAACAGCAAGAACTCTATAATTTAATTTACTAATTTTTAATGTTAATTATTAAGATAATTATAAATAATACACTAAAAACTCAAGCACCACTATTCCAATTAATGATGAAGATGATTAAGATGACGAGAAAATCAAATATTACAAGAAATAAGCCCAACAAATAGATTATTACTCATAAATTTATATAAAAGTTATCAGAGTAAATTTATTTAGTTTTATACTAATAAATAGACAATGAATGGGAAGAAGAAGATTCTGAATGATAAATAACATCACAGATTTAAGAAATCGTTACGAGTCTACTAATATGAATATTATAATTTTATAATAAAATTGGAAATTATTAAATAAAAACTAAATAATAGAGCATTAATAATTGTAATTCCCATTTTGTAAGTCAATTCTATAATATTATAATTACATAATAATGCATATTTAAAGTTCTTATAAAAACATCAAATTCTTGCACACACTGTTTTTTACTTAAATAATTCTGTAACGATATATTCACAACTAATCTGGTATGTTATTTAAGGCAATTTGATTTAAATATATATATTTGTATTGTTTTTATGATTTATCAAATTTTTAGCATTACATTTAGTAATATGAATTTATTTTAAATATATTTAAATTTGATTTCTAATATAAAAGTTAGTTTTTTTTCCCAGGTTTGCATTGATTTAATGCTCCGTTACCATACCAATATTAATAAATAATTTTCTGTCGATGAGAATTTTAGGTACAACTAAAGCATCAAATAATAAAATTATAACTCATATTATTCAACTTTCACTTAATATTGGGTAAGAAATTTAATAATCTAAGTAAAAATTACTTGATACTAAAAAAAATTATAAATATTATAAGAGCCCAAAGTGAATATTAACAACTAACTAAATAACTCACTTTATATATTTTTATTCTGTGACTCCAGTATAGATCTAATAGTCTTGAATTATTCAAAATATAAAGCTAATTTAATAATTCAAATTATATAATTTATTTAGAGAGAGTCACAGCAGCCGGTGCTGCTACTCCAACCAGTAATCAATATTACTTATTTTATTATTTATTCAATTATAAGTGTAATTTGACTGGACTAACTGGAGAGGACTATAAATATGTAAACTTATTTAAGACATTACCCTATACACTTGGAACCCAATTGCAACTGCAAGATTAAATTAATATTGTTAAAGTAGAAATTGTGATTTTAAAAAATCACAATTTTTATTTTTAAATTCAATCAGGTTTTTTAAGAAATTTCTTAATACTTCAAACGAAATTGTCAGATCAAATAATTTATTATATATTTTTAGAGTCAAATAGAAATATCCATAAAATACTTAAAATCAACAATTTTATTTATTTTGCTATTAATTAATCTCATAATTTCAGAGTCATATTATTTTGAGCAGTATTGTTATCCATAATTTCTTGTTTGATTATATCTATACTTTTTTCAATGCAAACCAGGCAAACTCCTAGGTAACACATTCATTAAATTTAAATAATATATGCACATTATAATTTTATTCCATTTAATTATTTATGAATTAGAAGGTCAAATATTGAACAAAATAATCTTCTACGCTTTCAATCAAATCTTCAAGCCTGAGGCCAAGCCACAGCAAGTATGAATGTAATTTGCTAACTGTCATAACAAGCGATGATAAAATCGTTAATACTCAAAAATATGCACATTATTCCAAAAAGGCAATTATTTAGAGTAATATAATATCTTCCTTTATTTGTATTTTTATTTATTAATTTACTTAAAATATTTCATAATCATAATTTGTTTAATGATTAAAATCAAATAAATTTAACATATCACTGCTTAATACTAAAATCAAACCATCAGCTTAGTCGTGACGTAGATGTACACTCCTCGAGTGAACTGACGTGGCGATTTCGTGACGTGGCAGTCATGAATTTGAAAACTCTGAAATAAAATAACTTCCTCTTATACCTATTCCCCTCCTAAAATCAAGATGATGCCAGCATAATCTGAACACCAGAGCTCGTTGAATTCAACTAGACGAAGAGGGAGTAGAGAAAAACGCTTACCGGTCCCACCACTGCTGGGAAACATAATCCCTATCCTTTCGCTGTGGTAGCTTCAGCACCCTAACCGAGTGTGGGAGAAAAATCCTTATCGTTGGCTTCATTGGTTTTCGTCTTCTCACTTTTGAAGGCAGAGCGTACCTTCATCCTACTCTCTATTACCTAGGAAGCTGAACTCAAGCCAGGTAAGATCATCTATGTAGGGAAATCTTTGTGTCCAGCCCACTCGAGGAGTGTAGTAGCTGACAGATTGAACCTCCCGACTGGCCTCTCATACGTTGCGCCAAGCAACCCCCTATCTGCCCTCGATAGGCCTTAGTATAGTAGAAAGCTCTATTAGAAAGTCCTATGTGAGATTGGTATCTCACCAAGCAATTAACTTTCTAATTTAATAATATAATCATAATTTAAAATCTTATTTTGTTGATTAAATTTGAATTTTTCCAATTCAGTAAAATTTTTTAATCAGGTTTTAGCAATAAAAAGCATGTTAGAAATAAAATTGTATAATTTCACAGCAATTATATCTGTAATAAATGATTATTTATAATTATATTTCTTCATTCTATTATTGCACAATAAAATAATAAAATTAATAAAATTCTATATTATTTGAATATTTTAAGGGTAATGTCTTCATCGTTACTTTTATCGCATTAATCGATCCATTTAGCAGTTGGTCCTCTCCAAATATGAATTATGAAATTTATTTAATTGATATTATAGTATGTAAAATAAAACATACATATGTAAATCTTAATTGTTAAAAGAATTTGATAAGTCAAAGAATGTATTGATAATAGTTTTGTAGCAATCTCTGAAAGACATAGCCATTTAGAGAGTGAAGAGGATATCGTCGGTTGCCCAACCTGCATTGAAACAGAGAGAATGATCGTCGAAGTAAAGCATCTCACCATATACATAAGACTTAAAAGAATCTAAATCAGCTGTCAACTCATTAGTGTAAACCTCATTTAATTATTTTTGATAATTCCAATCTAAAATGACGTATTATCATAGTATGTTTACAATCTGTCGATCTAAAAATCATCAATAATTATATGTATAAAGCATCAACAGAGACGTAAGGTTGAGCTCTAAGTTTATAGTAGTATTGATTAATTGAATATTCTTTATCTATACATATAGATATAATAGTCCTGGGTGAATTCCCAACCAGCTTTGACTTCAACTGTTGTGTCAATACATATCTCGTTGAGACCATCATTTAGAATACAGAATGGGTATACATCAGCATTCACGAGACGATGAGGTTAGATTTACACCACTTCACGTCTATCCTGCACTAATTGATAGACTTCCTTGCTTAGAAGTGTAGAAGGAATTAGAGCGCCTAAAAACAACAAAGAGAATTAATATTGTCAATTTTATTAAAGAATAATAAAAGTCTTAATTAAATAAGTGACCTCTTTGTTAAAACTTATAGAAGGATTTAATTTATATTTTATATTAGAGACGATAACTGATTGTTTCATGTTATCTTTCATTAAATGTAAATTAATTATATATTATTTAAATATATTAATTAAAGAGTCTATTCTGATTTGTCACTATTTTTCATATTAATCTAACAACTAACACTATTTTATCATTCAACTTATTAAGAATCAAAACCCCAAAACCCCTTAATGTGTTTTATATGTGTTTTGATTGATGAGGGTAATGTTGGGGATTAGGGTTTATTTGCGTTTGGAAGCATCATTTTCAGTCTATTTATGAAATTATGAAAGTTTTATATGATCAATCTTTTTATTCTCAACTTATGTTATCTCATTATTATAAGTATGTTAGAGCATTTTTAAATGAAAATGATAAGATTGAGTGACATTAATTTCTATTTTACATTTTTTTCATAAGTTTTTACTTTTACTCATCATTTTTATGAAATTTGATGATTGCATCTTTTTAAAAAATTGCCATTTATACACAAATATTTTTTAAGTTTTTATAAAAAATTATTTTCAAAATCAATTTAAAACTTTTATTTCTTATGGGTAGCGTTCTTTATTATCATATTTTCATCCAATTCAAAAAATTTTGGTAACATAAGTAAAATTTAAATGAAAAATATGCATAAAATTAGTCATTTTAATGTGTTTGGTAGATTTAATTTTTTAATGTTTTAGTTTAAGACTTATTATAAATGGAGATCAATCTTTAAATTTTGTATTTCTAATGAAACTTATATTTTAGACTCTTATTAAATATGGCCAACTTATCGGAGGTCAACCTGATAAAGATACGTGGAGAAAGTATGCAAAAACTGTAACAAGTTGTAGAGATGGATTTACATTTTAACCTATTAAATTCCATTAAATTAGTACTAAATTAATTAAAATTTAATTAGTACCGGTACTAAATTAGTTTAATTTTAATTGGGATCAATTTAATAGTACCAAAACTTAATTAGTACCAAGTTTTAATCTAATGAGGTTTTAATGGAAAAGTTCCAATATTGTTAAAAACCTCATTGGTACCAGTACCAACCTAAATTTTTTCTAAGTTGGTACCAAAATTTTAAGAAAATGGAGTCCCTAAGAATTATAAGATGATTTTTTCATAAATTTAAGCTTTTTAAATTAACAAACTATAGTGAACAATTAATGTACTTTCCTCTAAATTCTTCTAGTGAAATAATTTCTACATTACATTTATATAAATGTAGTAATGATAAAAAATAAAAGATTAAAGATCTCAACCATGAAAATAAAAAATTTCATTGAATCTAACTGCAAGAATGAAATTAATCAAAAAGAAACCCTAATCCCCAACATTACCCTCATCAATCAAAACACATATAAAACACATTAAGGGGTTTTGGGGTTTTGAATGCATCTATTTATAAAAAGGTTGATTTTTAATTAAGAATTTATGTAACAGCACAAATTGTGTTAAAAAACATTTGTAAATCTATATGAAAATAGATCAAATCTAATATTTGTAATAGATATTAATTTTAATGCAGTTTGTAAACGCAAAAAAGTTATAATAATTTAAAATCACAAATTAAACAATTAAAGAAATATAATTTTACAATTATTAAATATTATTAGAATACAGAAACTTATGAAAATTATTATTTAATTCGCATTAAAATAATTAAAATACTAGTCTGAACTAATTATATATTTTATTATAATAAAAGTAAATATATCTTCTACTATTTAAATTCAAGATTTCTGAAAATATGTGAGCATAGTGTTCTAAACTTTATGTTAAATTATTAACTTATTATTTTTAATATCTTAATTTAAAATGAATCCAATAATTTAACCTATGTTTATATACATTTTATTCGCTAATTAATTTATTTTCATATAATAATGAAAGCTAAACCTTCTAGTGAACTGATTAGATAAGTCTTACGCAAATCTACTCTTAGAACAACCTATAGATAAAATAAGAGATCTATAGGGAATATAATAACTTACAGGGGTTTCATGATTAATCACAGAGCAATCAAGAATGAATAATTATTAATAAGTAGCTAAAAGAGAATGTTTTCTACGCAACATAATATTGCTATTTTTATATCAAAACTAATAAAAATAACTTTGAAAATATAGCATATAAAGTAACTACTAAATTTATATAGTAATGGAATACTAATAGCACCAGTAATCAAGAGAAGTCTATCAGAAAAATATACTAACCTTAAAGAGCAATAAACTTTAAAAATAATAAATACTTAGTGTATGAAGCTGACTGGGCTGAATATCCAATTTTATTAATCTATAATTTTTACAATTATAAATTTAAAGTCATATTATTATTGATATCGATCTCCTAATCTGAATAGAGCAGTTGTTGGAAGTATGGATTTTTAATAAATTATATATTTTATAATTCCTAGAATTTAATATCAATTTTATATACTATGTTTTTTAGGCTTTGACAGGTTACAAAGTAGTTAAAGCAATATAGGCTGCAGCATATTTTAAAACTATTCTCTGGGCGACACCCTTCATCATAGCAGGAACTTAAATTCAATATATAAATTATAATGAATTTAAACACAAAGCATAGTAAAATCTGCATTATTAATTATAATTTTATAAATTTAATTATTATGCAGGACTATATTTAAAGTCAAATCACGACTTCGATAGAAGTTTAGTTTCGAAAATTTATCTATTGGAAAACGGAGAAGAAGCAGAGTTTGTAAAAATTAAAACAAAATTATACATTTACGAATATTAATTAGTTTATTGATGTATTTTATAATAATTTTACATGTTTGTACTGCTTTCTGGGAGTGTGGTAAAAATCAAATTAAATTAACTGAAAGATTGGACTGAGAATTAATAGTTAAGTATTATTTTATATTCTAATTTAATTATTAAATAGTAAAAATTAAGAATGAAGAATCTCTGAAAGAATTTTTATAAACTTATGAAGGTATTATTACAGACAATGTTTAACTTCATTTTAAAACTATTAAATTATTTGTTACAATGTATTTTTAAAGTGAGTTGTGCCTATTATCCTCCCTAATAGAGAAGATCATTACTTGTTTAAGGAAAAAATATTAAATAAATTATAAACTCAAAATATCATACTAGTCTATATATATATTATGTTAGAGAAAGAATCAAAGATAGAAGATAAAGAATTGTTTAAAGCAGTCGTTATTCATAAAATAATTTCAATTTCTATATAAAAAATAAGTGAATGTTAGTATTATACTATATTTGGGGGGGAAGTTTTAAAGCTTATGAGTTTTTTGAATGTTACTTTTATGAATTTAGAATTGAATTTTCAAAATTGTTAAATCTTTTTAATAAAATAGTTACCATCTTTTAAAAACTTCCTTAACTATTGTCAACTGATTTAGTATAAGAATTTGAACATCTCTTTTATATTCATTTAAAATAATTTCTTGTAAATAATAACTAGTCACAATGTCATAAAAATATTAATTTTTTAAATAAATTTTGTTAGAGTTATATTCAAAAATTTCAACAACAAAAATGAAACATAAAATCGGTATGAGAGTTTATTTAAAAATAAAAGATTTAAAACCAAGGCATAACACACGGTAAATAACTCCCCTCCCCTTATATTATATTTTAACGATAATGGTTATACTATTGATGTAAGAGGAGGAAAATAGGGAGATCAACCAAACATAATTGATATTTGATATAAAACATAAAATATAAATTATAAAAAATAGACATTTCATTTACTTTTTGTTTGATTGTAAAATATACTATATTTATTTGATATAGTTAGAAAGAGGTATTATAAATTTCTAATAGTTTGAATTAAAGTTTAAAGTTTAGTATTGATCATTAACAATTATTTTTAACTTTAAGAATAATTCTTTTATAATAAATAAATTCTTAAACTCCTTTATATTTTTATAATATTTTAATTAATAATTTTTAACATACAAATATTACTTGGTTAAAAGTTAATGAATCAGAAATCAATCATATTATAAGCATGAATAAATTAAACTCAAAAAAAGATAATTTA
Source organism: Oxytricha trifallax (assembly GCA_000711775.1). Taxonomy (NCBI): domain Eukaryota; phylum Ciliophora; class Spirotrichea; order Sporadotrichida; family Oxytrichidae; genus Oxytricha; species Oxytricha trifallax. The sequence continues at coordinate 22,873 of ARYC01003302.1, read as the reverse complement.
AAAATTAATTTCATATGTTGAGGTTTCCCCCTAATAATATTTGATAATTTGTATTAAAAGATATATTAGGAAGAATTTATCAGAAATTATTGATATAAAGAACCTTTATTCATGTGTTTTTAATAATAATTTACATTCATTCATTTGAACATATTATAAAAGAATATTTTTAAGGAAATTATATTATATTAATGAAGTGTTATCTGTATGCTCTTATTGAATGATCATGCACGATCTCAAAAGTCTGATTCGATAGTTAAATCTAACTGTAAGTCAGTCAACTCTGGGGCTTTGTTGGTATAGGGCAAGGGTTTGAAGATCTTAGCATGAATTTACTAGTAAAAATTATTGCCTTTTATTTTTAATTACTGAAGATATTCAAATTCAATATATATTACACAATGATTTTAATGAACGCACTTGTCATTAATAGAATAAATATATAATAGTTCACTTAATAATACATTCATAATATGAAATAAGAAAATTCTAGAATTTTGTGAAATAATAATTAAGATTAGAAACCTGAATCTTAACCATGTAATTAGTGCCTGCTACAACCTGAGAAGTGATTCTCAATGGTATGAAATGCTCGAATGACGTTTGTGCAGATTATTCAATCTGATCTCTGAGTTAGTGCACCATTTGAACTTCCTCTTCTGACAAGTCTCTTCCCTGTGAAAAACCACCTAACATATTTTAAAACAAATTGATTAAATTAATAAATTAATGGGATTATATGATACCAATGCTTTAATAAATTTTTAAAATAGTATTGCTTTCCATAAGTCTGAAAACAAAAATTTTGATTTAATTTTAACTGAATTTTTAGATCAATATGAATTAAAACAAAGAAATGTAAATAGAATAGCATTACATTTTAAGATTTTAAAAAATCTGCTACCCCAAATTAATTATTTAGAATTAATATAAGTTCTGATATTATAATCTAAAAATCTAGACGTATTCTTAAATATAAATAAAATTGCATAATAGACTAAAAAAATGCAAAACGTCAGCAAAATGCCCCAGACGAATCTTCCAAAATTGAATGAAGACACTATTTTATTCGATTTTGGAGCGAATGCTGCAACCTTGAATTTGTTTCTTCAGTAATAGACACTTTAGAGTCAGTAAAAGCTTCACACTTAACAAGCTCAATTGTCTCCCAATATTTTTAAATAGGAAATTGAATAATAAAATACACTCATTTAATCGTAAGTTAAAATGAAATTTATTATTTCCAATACTTCGATGCAAAATTAGAGCTAGCAACAGCAATTGATTAGCAACTTGTTAAATATCGATCCATCTCAAGTTCCAGAAAAATTGACGATAAATTGTGAGGTACACAGCTGCATGGCAGTTTTTTACTCTAACTAACAACAGAAGTACAAAATATTATTTATTAAATATATAGAGCATATGAGAAACTATTAATAATTTTTGGATTTTCAAGTAAAGTCTTTAATGATTCATTTAAATCATTAAGACTTTTGCTTTCATATAATTGCCTGTGGCTGCTTTTTAAGTCTTTAAATACGGTTTTAAATTTCAATTATTACCAATTTAAATTTTTAGTTTTTTCCAATTAATTAAGACTAAGTTTTTTTTAAAAACAAACTATTAATATTTTACTTAATTTAAAGTACAAATGCTTTAGATGCTTACTTGAAGAGCAGGATCTGATATACATAGATATTAAATTTAAAAAAGAAATGGAGGATTATGAGCGCATAAAAAATCTTGCTGCTGATTTATATAATTTACAAGTCAAACTAAATTGCATACAATATATTATTAGGCTGATGTCATTAAGGAGAACAATTCAAGCATGAATCTGATGAAATAATGGAAAGCTGAGATCAGAAAAGCATTAATGAACGTTAGAGAACAGTTTCTTCTCTGGATAGACAACATGACTAATCAATTCATAGAAAGTTTCAAGGTCTTAGATCAATAGAAAGATATAAAATAATTTAGAGGGGAAGATAGAAGATTAAATTAATAATTGGAGGGTTTAAGGGATAAGTACATGTAAATTATGAGAATCTTTACCTTGATTTCTATTGTAAATAACAATTAATTTAATGATATTTAAACTTAATTTCAAACTGCAAGGCTGAATAAAAAGCGGATACCATAGAGAAATACAGGTAATAAATGAGTGTCATAGAAAATGAAGTAGTTAAGCAGAGCAATCACATAAAATCTCAAGTCTCAAAGATCAAAGAAACTCAAAAAAAGATTGTTGCTATAGATGGACTAAAGCAGAAGTTAGAAGTTAAATATTTCTAATACTTTGAAAAGAAGCTTAGCATGATGAGATAAGCTGGTACACATAATGAAACTCTAAATGTTAGCTTGATACAATCTAAAATCAATTAGGGTATGAGAAATAATGACTAGATTAATTTCCCAAAGATAGAATCAAGCACAAGAGTTTAAACAGGTGCTCAAAGCACTCCGGTGTAATCTCAGTATTAAAATAATCATAACTTTGACGCAGATGACTTCGAACAAAGAATGTCGATGAACACTTTAGATTTGAGTGACATCAAGTAGTTCAGTGATAATCGTAGATTTGTAGATCAATCAATGTCAATACTTCCAGACTTTCTTGATTTTAATCCCACTTAGTAAGAAGCTAGGAAATAAAATTAAGAGATGCCAAAGGTTTAGCCATAAAAAATTTAATAGAGTATTCAAAGTTAAAGTACACCTAAATAAATCTAACATTAAAATGCTAATTAAGATAACTCAACAAAATCTAATACCTAGAGTACTTTATCAAAATCAAATGAAAAGCCATAATAGAATTAACCACAATAAACTCAAGTAACTTAATTGTTTATTTTCATATTACTCGTCAATCATTTTAATCTCAATAGTAGTAACAGCTCTAGTAAACTAAGCAGTAATAAGAAGAATCTAAATCTAGACCAACTTAAGAACTAAAATTGACAAAAGAAGCACTCGAAAAGTTAGGAAATGTTGAACCAACCTCAAGAGGTTCAATCAAGAAAGTTGAAGATATGTTTAGAAGAGGTAACTCATCATTTTCAGAAAGTAATGGCTCTGCAAGTTATTAAAATTCAGTACTAGAGGCCTCTACAATCAGTAGATACAGACATAAAAATTAAAACAGTATTTACTATTTGAGACCTTAATCCAAGGAAATTTACTTGCTTGACTTTAAACTACAAGGATTTGTAAAGGAGTAAATTTACAGTCAAATTTTACTTCCAAAGAGTTTCAGTTCTGCATAACTGTAGTCTGGCTGTATTTATATTATGGGTGGTCTCTATCCAGAACCAAAGAAAAATGTTTCATGTTTGTAGATTGATCAGAACATGAGTGCACTAGAAAAAGAACCTATGCCTAAAGGTCCAAGATATAATCTTGCAATAGCTTTACTCCTTGACAAGTACATCTTTTGCATAGGTGGATAAGATATTTCTACTGAATATCCTTTGACAAGTTGTGAAGTTTATGATGCCAATAATAATTGCTGGTATTAAGCTCCAAGTATGACTGCTAGCAGAGCTAGCATATCGGCTTGTACTTTCAATCACAGATACATTTATGTATTTCCAGGTTCAAATAGTTCCAGTTAATCAACGCTTGAGCTATTAGACCTCGGTACCTTTATTGAGCCTAATGAATTTAAGAAAGCAAGTTGGTAATTATTCATCTTGAAAAATTCCTCTTTACAAAAATCATTTGGTTTTGGAAGCGTTTAAATGAACCAAAATGAAATTCTAGTATTTGGTGGTAACACAGGATAGACATATAATTTTGAAACTTCAGTTTGTACTAACAAAAAGGTATCTGCACTTAATTTAACTAAATCTAATGAAATTAAATTTAATCATCTGAAAAAGTCTGTAATGTGCAGTGGTTAGACTCAACTTTGTCATAATTCTGATTTCCTTGCCAGAATATTCGGAAACTAAACCTTTCACTTAAAAGAAGTATATGCTATTATTATTAACTACTTAAGATAGAGTCTATAATTTTTTAATAACTTTACTTATACGCTTTAGATAGTGAGGGAGGAAACTTGCATGTTTATGCAATTAAAGAAAAGTAATGGAACTATTCAACTCTTAGAGAATTAGGGATAAATTGACACTAAAATTCCTAAATTGATTTAAGTTTAATATATTAGTTTTAGGGGGAGTTTAATACCTTAATATGCAAATTTATATTTTTGGCAATAAAAATATTAGAAACATATAAACTTCATTTTCTATTACCATAACCATATACTAAACAGCTTTTTAAATATATCATTTTCAAGGTTTATATATAAAAAACAGTGTTAGCCAAATTGTTTTTAATTAATAATTAATGTGATATCATTATAATTTGAAATCTTTATCAATTATAAATTATATTGGATGCAGATTAAAAATAATTAAATCATAATTGATGATAAAGATTTTAAGAAATTTATAAATATTTTATATTTTTATGATGGGGCAAGAAACTTCCTCCCCTATTTTTTTAATCCAAAAATATCAAGATCAATTTAATTAATTAAAGCTTACTTTACAGACTTGTTTTTCCAAAATCATTTAAAATTATAGTTAAATTTTAAATAGTAATATTTTGAAATAATTAAAGAAATGTCTTAAAATACGCGAATCACACCCATGGGATTACCTTTTGGTTAAACTCATACGCCTCACTAAAGATTTAATTTATTTCATATTGATAACCAAGAAATGCATCTTCAGATGATTTAAGCTGGGCTGTATCAAAACTAGGGAAATAATATTGCATGAATACTTTATCTATATTTATCTACTTAAATTATTAACATTTTTCAGAAGTATTTACTTTAAATAATAAGTAACTGTAAGTGTCTTAAATATGAAGATTCAGTTTTCTAAGAATTTATTTCATTATGTAGTTTTCTAATTTTTAATTTAATTTTAGAGACAATGGGTACCTCCATCTCTGCAGCAGATCAATAACTTTCGATTCGGAGAGTATAACTCACCCTCTAGTAAAGTTAAGATATAACTAGCACTTTAAAATAGAAAGATTCACTGGAGATTAATTAGTACAAACATTATCCCCATAGAACAATAATGCTTAAAGTGCCTCACGACAATAGAACAATTTCTTTTCGAATAATAACTAGCAGTTTTAGCAATAACCATAGATAACATTAAACAAGGGCTAGTAGAGTTCAACTTAAAATCAGAATTAATATACAACTTTGCCAAACTAAAACAATTAAGATTAAATATTTGGAGGAAACTCTGGAGGTCAGACTCCTTACAACGATAACAGCGATTAAAATTAGCAATTAAAAACTGGGAATAAACTCACTGCTAAAAAGCAAGCCATAACTAAGAATAAAAATAGGACTACCGATTCAATAGGCTCAGTATCACCTTCAAAATCTTTTAGACCAAGCAGTCAACAAAATTAGTAATAATAATAACCAATTTTAATAGACAGCCCCTAGAAACTTCAATTTCTGAAAGATTTCTATATGTTCATTAGCACGACTATGACCCAGCAATAATAATAGCTTTACTCTGCAAACAATATAAACTCAAGTAATTTATCGATTTAAGAATAGTTATTTGACATGAATATCCTACTTATTTCAGTAAAATAAGTTATAAAAATCCCTAGACATCCCCCTGGACCCTAATTCTTTGATAAAGACGCCAATTAAAAGTTAAGCACAGATTAAAACATTAAATACATGCTTTTCGTTATGACTTCTGATGAATTGCAAAGACAGTAATTTGTAAATAATTTACTCCAATTTACTTAACCTGATTCATTAAGTTAAGGTTAAGGTCTGTACTTATCAGAGGATGATATTTTGAAAAGGTACATTGATAACGAGAAGAAGAAGTATTTGGAATATATTAAACATTCGGAGTAGAGTGATAAATAATCGAAGTATTTAATAAAACAAGTTGTCAAGAGGGTCAATTTGTAAATTAATTGCAGGTTTATTTTTTAAATCAATATTTTAATTAAAAGTATCAATATTTTTAAATTAAAAGTCACCATAGAAGGAGAGCACAATTACTTAGTTTTATTGTAGCATGACAGCCAAAAGCTCTACAACTTACAATTAATCCCAATAATGAATTCACCATATCAAATTATGCCAATCTTTATTAGCTTAGATTAGATCAAGTATGTGTAGACCTATAGATATTTGTTTCAGTATAACAGCATTAGGATTGTAACTCATTCACAAAATAAATTAGATTAGCTTATACTTATTATACTTTTGTATAAATATCCTATGTGTAAACTTATAATGCATTGATTAATCGCATGAAGAGTACATATTGGTATTCAGTAAATAAGAAAGCAAGGATAAATGTTTAAACCTTTTGTTAAAACACTGTCCTAATTTACTAAATGACCAACTTATTTATTTATATAATAGCCTTTTTTAATTCATAATAAATTTAATTTAATGATTTAAATAATATGGGATAAGTATTTTAAACTTAACGACATATCGTATTATTAGAATTAATGGGTAAATGGTGTAATTTCTAATGGTGATTATTTGCTTTACCTGAATTTCATATCCCATAGATCTTTCAATGACCTGACTTAATACCCTGTATTCCCCTGGGTAATATCTGACTATAAAAACGATACCTTGAATTATCAAAAGACTTCCATTACTTTTAGAGATTTATAAAAACCTATTGGAGCACTCACATAATTATGTTTATTTTATGATATTTATAAATGTTATTTTTTATATTCAAGTAGGCATCATAAATTTACATTCCTTAATATTTTATTATATATTTAAGTAATGTAACTGTCAGCTGATAAATTAGAACAATTTAAATCTAAATACTTTGAAATAATAAATAAGTCTTCTACTCTAATGCACACTTACTATAATTTCTAGGGACTTTAAAACATTAGTAGTGGCTAATAGTAAAATAATCCAATTAATAACAATAGTGATAGTTATCAAGTAAATATAATATTATATCATTATTACCTAGTTTTATGATAGTTATACAAATTAACAGCAGGAAAATGCTTTGGAAAAGCCTTATATGTTTTTATCACATTATTCTACACCAGGAATAGTTTTATACTATCTAATAAGACAAGTATCAACATAAATTTTAAGATTATTTTTTTATAAATTTAGGAATCAGTATAAATTTACTTTAGAATAAAATTTATTATAAAAGTACCCTCTTACATTTTGAAAGTGCAAAATGAGGGCTATGGGGGACCTCCAGATAGAATATTTTATGACATAGGGCATTCCTGGGCAAACAGCTTAAAAATTCTGGCAGATAACAAGGAACTTATTCCTGAATTCTAAACTTGTTTGGAATTGAATCTATTTATTTTGAATTAGTTAGATTAATTATATTAATAAAAAAATAGTTTACTTCGGTGATGGATCGTTTTTATTAAATAATCAATAATTAGAGTTAGGATTAAATCATCTTGAAGAAAAGGTGGATTAAGCTATTTTAAAAGAAAAATAAATAAGATAATATTCTCATAAAGTACAATCAAGATTATTAATATGATTGTTAAATAATACTTTACCACCTTGGGCAAAAAATCACCAAGATTTCATAATCCAAAACAGATAAGCTTTAGAATCTAATCATATCTCAGCATCCCTTCATCATTGGATAAAAATAAATTAAACAATATATGTATTATATTTAATTTTATTGCAATCATTATAGGAATTAACTTTAATTTGGATAGATTTGGTGTTTGGATATTTGCAAAAAGGGGAAAAAGCCTCACTTGCCAATAATTTATTTTAACCAACCTCTCTAGAAGATAATGTTAACTGGTCTTAAATTACCTCACCTCTTGAAAAATAAGCGCTCGAGGCTTAACTTAAGAATTTTGGGCAGTGTCCTGTCTAAATCTTTCAATCTGCACATCTTGAGAGGTTTTACTAAAAATATAATTAGATTTATTTTATTAATTTATCTTTGCAAAATTCTAGTCAAATTTAAGGAATTTTTAATTTTATAGGCTGAGTAGAGTTATAAACTTAAAAAGTGGAGGAAGCATACTACATACGATGAACATTTAATATTGTAAAAATGAATAGTTTTGAACTTTAAAATCAAACATGCTCATTATATATCAACTTTATTTATATGCAATCAATAGCAATAACAAATGACCCAAAGAAGTGGTGCTAATTAAATGTAAGATTAAAGCGGCCTAGAATAGCAATGTGAGTTGTAACTTACTGAGATTTAAAATCTAAAGAAAGCATTTGATGAGATTATTGCTAGACATGCAAAATTGTGCATATCGCAATTCTACCTTATTAATCTAAGTCATTGTATGGATTAACTTAACCTATATTTATATTAGCTTTGCTAATAACGAGAAAAATGAAGAAAATCTGATGAAGCAGATGCAGGAATTTAAGTTTCTGGATGAAAAACATAGACGCAGAATAACTCGATACAAAGAAGACAGTGATAAATAAATATCAAAATACAGGTAAATGATTGACTTCTTGAAGCAATAGAAGAAGCAGGTTAGAGATGAATTGGACATGCAGAGATAGAGAGAATTTTCATACTTGCAAGAGATAGAAAGTCTCAGAAATCAGGTAATGCAAATTAATTATATTGCTTATTGAATCAAGCATGGGTTTAGTTAACACCAAAGTGTAGATTGCTATTAGTTTTTTTTCCCAATTAAATTAATCAATGCAAAGTTAGAATCTGCAATCAGTAAGAAGCATCCAAGTGTCTAGTGGAGCAGACAATTAAAATTTTCATCATCATCATACCACAATAACTTCAAGCGGGAACAAGCAATCACATTAGTTCAATCCTTAACAATTAAGCTAATTACTGGAAAAGAAGCCTGCCACCGCAGAATACCTTAAAACACTAGATATTCATCCAAGTAGCAGTTAGTAAATTAATGCACTAGGACATAAAAACCAAAACAAATTGTCACAAGGGAACATTTAACATAAACCTGTAGTTCTGTAGTAATAGTAATAGCAGAATACACGTACTATAGGTCTTATCGATGGTACTAAAAAGCGAAATACCTTTAACACAAATACTACGAAGCAAAATGACACAAATAACAATGCAAATATTCTTAATGTTTTGCCATAGACTCAGACCATGGGGAATTCTAGACTGGGCATAATCACTGACTAATAATAGAATCACAATTCTGGATTAAGCAGCAATATAGGGGGGAGTAGCTCAGTGGTAGGGAGAAATAGCTAGAGTATGACCATGAGTGGGTCGTAATAGAATCAAAAACAAAGTCATCAATAGTAATTGATTAAACTCAAAACAAGCATCAATTAAAATTGATGAAGTAAAGTAGTAGTTTGTCATTGTTAATGATGAAATTTGAATACATAAAATTTCAAAATATATTTACAATTTTTTACTAAAAAATAGCTTTATAAAAATGATAGATGTAATGATAAGATTGCAAAGAGTAAAAAGATATAGAATAAGTGTATAATGAAATAAGAATTAATAAAATTTTATTTTTATTTTAGTTATCATGCAATAAAATTTAATCCGCGATTACAAACAGGAGTTTCATTAAGATAAATCTCATCAATAAATGTAAGGTACTTCATTAACTTTATTATCTTAATACAGTAGTGATGGTGTCAATCTTCAAGAGTAAATAAGAAAACAAAACGAAGATTTAAACATAAACTATAAAATAGAAAAACACCAAATAAATGACTAAGAAATGACATCACGGTAATAATAATAATAAAATGTATTAGATTATAGCGAGGACTCTTTTTATAAAAATGAAATTTAATGTTCTCCATAATCGCAATCTCAAAGTTATACTCAACACACTAAATTACTTGGATAACAATTAAAACTCATTAATATAAATTCTAAATTTATCCTCTCATAAAACCATAATTATAAAAAATGATATAAATACAAGCATGTTTCCTTTATATAACTGAAAATCATAATCAAAATTACATTATAGTATTTATTTTGGATAAAAGGGTTTTGAATCAAACAGCAATAGCATTTAAAACTCAGATTAAAAGTAAATAAAAATGAAAAACAAAAACAAATAAAATGAGATTCTTGGATCTAAACACCAAAGCTTAAATTCTAGTAGTAAAAACAGCATTAGAGATTAAAAGTTACTCAGAAAAGATAAATAATCTGTGAATTCCTCCATAAAGTCTACTAGTAAATATCAACTTAAAAGTGGAAATGGGACCCACTCTAAATAAAAACAGTCTTTTGGGGAAATCTACGTCAGTAATCATAAATAAAATTTAAGTTATAGATGTTTTGAATTAGTAAATATCTGTAATTAAGTAGATTATAAAAATTTATTTTCACTGATTATTAATTAGGAATGATGAGATCGTATAGTTCGAAGAGAAAATGAAAATAAAACAATAAGACTGTTTCACCCCATAAAAATACTAAAATGACATGACTTTTGATCACGCCACAGCAAGTCAAGGCAGCTCCCCTCTTCGCTACACCAATCAGTAAAACTTATTAGAGACTCCAGATATTATCACAAATCATATGCTGCATTAAGACTATTAAAGTTTCAATCCATCTCCAATGAATAATAATGTCAATCTCTAGGAATCTAAATCAAATATATAAATTAAAATATGCATAGCAAATCATATTAAGAGAAGTACAATATACATAGTATTTATATTTGTAAGTTATAGTGTTACTTAATATTGAAATCTAATAGCAAGATCGATGAAGTTTAAGCAAATAGATAAACATAGTTGAAATTTGCTTATAATAAACAGGAAGCGATTGAATAGCATAAAGATTAGCACATAGCTGCTAAGCAATTAAAAAGGTAGTTATTTAGTGATTAGAAGCACTCAGATAAACAGTCACAGTAAAGCAATTAGAGTAGTGAGAGAAAAAGTTTAAAATAAAATGATTCAATGAATAATTACAGCAAAAACTCAATATAAATTAAAGAAAATTATATGTTTTGACATTTGAATATAATCTCTTATCATAAATCTATAATGGATGATTTATTTTTAATTTAGACATTTAAAACTTACTTATTTAGATTTTAAATTAATATAAAACTCAAGTAAGATGCTAATGACTGACTAAACAGATGATATAATCAAAATAGCAGACAGAATTGTTTACGGATTTAACAACGATAAACATGACAACTTTGCAGATTAATCATTAACTTAATCAAACCTATTGCAAAGCAGTGCTTCAGGGTTTAGGTAGTAATTAACTCAAAATGACAGTAAATTAAGAATAGAAGACCTCTAAACTCAAAACACCTTCGATAACACTTTAAGATCTTAAACCTAGATTCAGCACTTAGTTGACTCACAAAACATAGAATTAATGGCAACACAAAGCATGAAAATGAAATCTTAGACTTAGACTTAAAGTCTATCCACTGAAATGTACTAGTAACTTAAAAGTAACAAAGCTTCTTCAAGAAACGATTCAAACAATCAGCCAAGCTCAGTTTTTGTTGGTGGTATATCACAGACCACAAAGCAAAGCGAGAGACAATCGCCAAGAAATTTGAGGGATGGTATTCGAGGGGAACTTTTGAGATCATCGACTCCAGTAAGATTAAGAAATCATTAAATAGTGGCAAGCAGTAGTTTTTCAAAGCTGTCTAGAGATCATAGTTAAGTCTCCCAAAATATTATTCCTGAATACTCAGAAATTGAAATAACAAACTAAAGTAATTTTTATATTACTGTAGATTTTTATTTCAATTGAAGCGAGCAAGTCGTATATATCTAGATCTAAATCATAAATCCTTCAAAAATAAATTCACTAAGTTTTAAAAATAATTTACCAAATTTATGTATCTATTTATTTATTTTTTAATTTATACATCCTTGGATATTTCAGCTAAAGAGAAAGAGACAATTCAATTTCAAAGAAATCAGCAATTTCTTAATTAAATCCAAAAGATTAAAAAGTATCAATCCATTATTTCTTAGGAACAGCTAAAAAATAACAGCAATTATAAAAGAAGATATTTTAAGAGAAAACTGAAAATGTTCTCATAAATCTACAAGAAAATAAAGAAATTTCTAATGCTTAAAATATTGTCAATAACCATATTATTTTTCAATTTAGACTTTAATATGTAAGAGACTCTTTGATTTTATAAAAATTATTCATAATTTTACAAATATGAATAACCTTAAAGTTATATTCTATGAGCATTCTTAATTTGTTGAGGGTGGTACTATGGGGAGCACAATTCAACCAATAAATTCAAATTTAATGACTCTCTATAACTTTCATTAGTTTTTGAAGCGCTATGGATTTATTTATGATGCTCCCAAGTCCCATGAATTCCAAAATTTAATGAAGAAAATCTTTGTAATTTTTAGTGTATATTATTTATACCTGAATAATATATTTATAAGAATTCGAGATGATATTCTGTAATTTGAGCAATAAACAAACGAAAAAGGCTTCCTTCGCTTAATTTTCAAGTGTTCTATCTAAAATGAGTATGAAAATTTACGCATCATAGTATGACCAAAGCCAGATAGAGTAAATTGAGCCAGTAGATTTCTTGTTAAAAATCATCGATGATTATTTGTTCTCAACAACTCAAGAAAACCAACTTTAAGAGGATTAATCTTTTAAATTGTAAAGTATTTATAAAAAGTTATTATGAGCTATTTAGCTGATTGATAATTTTTGATAAGTAAACATCTATTAAATTACTATATTTTTGAGTAAACTAAAATTAAATCTCAAAGACCCCAATCTTAAATTGACAATCATTCTTAATTTTAAAATTAAGCAGTAGTTTAACCCCAAAGCCCTATTGAAAATGATTTTGAAAGATACAAATCAGAGTTTTACAACACAAGTGTTCATAAAATTTTCCAAACTAAACATATGAGCACTCTTCAGAAAATATTTGATTAGTATACGAAGGCATCAAAGAGAGGTGTTAAGATATTGCCATTAAGGTAATTTAAGTGGATGCTTAGAGATTTAGCTATAATTCCAAAAATTATTGATTTAGAATATAAACATGTATTTTTTATAAAGCAACTAAATTTATGAGGATATAATTCCTCACATAACTACAGAGTATAAATGCGGTTAATTGTTTAAATTTCTAGATTCTTGCAAGCTTTGTGATTAAAAACATCCTGAGGAAATTCTCACTCTTTAGACTTTCCCTCTCAGTATCTAAACTTATCCACAAAAGAATATATAAATAAAAGTATTGTGAACAACATCTTATTAATTATTAAAGTTTACATATTATTTAGCATGATTTTGGAAGATGAAGCAGATATACTCTAAAAAGTTAAATTTATAGTAAAATGGCTGAAGGAACACGCCAGGAATAAGCTAGCTGGGTAGCATGCCAATAGAGAAGACAGACGACTTAAGTTTACTAATGAGAGGTTACAGACAAGACCTTTTAATTTTATATATGATTACTTCTATATTACACTAAAATATTATCATATATCAACTAAATAAATATGATACAAAACAACCTTAAATGACTAGTAGATGAGTATATATAATTGAATAATTAGTTATAATAAAGTAGTATATTCTAGAACTTTATTAATAAACTGTTTTTAAATGGGAATTTAATAATAATTTAAATAAGAAATACCTTTATATATGGGAGGCAAAAAGAAGAATCAAGGTGGCCGTGGTGGCAACAAGCAAGCAGACAAAAAACCTGCCGACTAGAAACAGAAAATGCCATCATCCAGAGTGGTAAAAGAAGTCAAGGAAGTTGAAGGAGGTTTATATGATGATGATGGATTCTACATTTTACCAGATGGAGGTAGGTTTTATCATTTTATTCACAACAAATTTTGAAAGATTTACTGCTAATTTGAAGTATCTTTCTAGAAAAACGTCTATTTTTACACTTTTCAAACGTTTGTTACAACTATTTATTGTAGATTTCTATGATCCAGATGGGTACTACTTCAATAAGGAGGGTTTTGACGAGTTTGGTGGTAGCTATGACGGCATTTTCTACATCCCAGGGGAGAAAAACAAACATGAATTTGAAGATTTATATGGAGATGATGACTATGACGATGAGTTGATCAGACAGTTTGAGCAAGGTGCTGACGATGATGACGATGGTTTTGATGAAGAGCAAGAGAGACTATATAGGGAATTCAAGAAAAAAGAGAATATCCTGCCTATTGATGAGGAAGAAGACGATTATGCAGTAGATGGAGGTAAAGGAGATAGGAGAAACAACTATAACCATGGTGGATATCGCAATCACCAGCAGCAGTAACACTATCATAATCAAATGCCTTATCAACAGTAGAACAATTTCCACCAGTAACAATAGCAGATGATGTTCCAAAACCCAATCATGCAGTAGTAATTCCCTGGTTAGTAGTTCATGACTTGGGAGCAACAATAATAATTCGCTGTTTAGCAGTAATTCGCTTAGCAATAGCTCTTTGGTCAATAGCAATTCCAGCAGCCAGTAATCGCAGGAATGACACAATAGTTCAATCAGATGTCCTTGCAGTCAACATCATTCGTACCTCAGAAGAAAGCTTAACCAAAGGTTGAAGATTAAGTACAGACACAAGTGACAGCAGACAACTAATAAACAGTAGTGAAAGCAGAAAACAATACAGCTGTAGTGGTAGAGCAAATTAAGGATTAAAAGACAGAAAAACCACAATTGAAAAAGGAGGAGGAGGAGTTGAAGAGCTATGAAGTTCAATAGTAGAATCATAATAACAGATCAAATCAAAATAGCAATCAGAGAGGAGGAGCTACAGGCAATAATATAGCTAAAATTTAATATAAAATGAGTTTGTTTTTTAAATTAGAAGTATTTTTTAATGCAATAGCAGAGGTGGAAAAGTCAGAGGTAAAGGAAATATTTAAAACAACAATAATTAAGAGCACTTACAGCCAAAATATCCAAAAATAATCTTTCCTAAAATTTTAATGCTTTATAGAGGTTTAAAATACTTTTATCTTCAATTAATTTGATTATTTGTGTTTAACTAACTTTCACTCACAACCAAGCAGTAGCAAAATCGATGAAATCAAAAAATCTTAACCCAAAAAGCAAACAGTCGATATAAACTCAGAATCAATTAAATAATAGCCAGAATAATAAAAACCTCAAGATGGGTGGGGAAATTTCAAGATAAGTTTTTGAAGTTGATGATACTTTTTGAATACTTATAAACTGATGGGGGATATAACTATAATAGAAATTATTCAAAGTTCAAAGTTCTTAGTTTCAATCATTTAGCGTTTAAGGGGATAGAATCGATTAATTCAAGGTATGCAATATTTTATATAATAAATGCGCTATCTTAATTATAATTATTCATTAAATAGTACTTTTGTTGATTTTCTTTTTATAAAATCAAGGAGTATGAGCTTATAAATAATTATGACTAAGATATATCATTGTGAATGCAAGTGTAAATATTCATTATTGCTCAATGATAAAGCTATTAAAGCAGTTGTGGATGAGAAAATCTAAGAATTTAGAGAAATTATTACACTCATAGGGTGAAATAGATTTTCAGAATTTTATAGAGCAATCTCTCCATAATTGACTTCAAATAAATATATACTAAATTATGTCGAAGCAAGAAGAAAATTGTATAAAATTTTGATAAATCTCTTTAAAATTGTATTTTTAATTTTAATAATAATGACTTGGGAAGATCCTTGTAATTAAATATGCAAAAGACTGCTAAAATGAAGCTTAGAACTTAGAATTTGAAAAATTTCTAGTGTATTTCCAATTAGTTATGTGTTTTATAATGTGAGTGTATATTGTTGTATGATGTAGGTATTCCTCATATAAAATGATTTTATTATATTTTAAAGCAATTTTCATTCAAAATTTCAACTATTTATTTAGCATTTTATTAGCACAAACTATATTTGCACAATATTAAATTTTTATATACTTGGATGTTATAAGGTGTGCTCTGGGATTCTTCCAAACTCACTTAAAGCTAATTACTATATTTCATTTAAATTTACTCAGAATCACTATTTTTTAAGAATAAATATTATATTTTTTCATATAATGAGATAAAATTAACTCAATAAAAAGGAACTCCAGTAAAATTAAATATAATTAATGTTTGTATCATTTTTTTCATTATTAAAAATATAAGAAAATGATTATAATTGATAGTTTTGATTAAAATAAAAGTCAATATATTAAATATTACATGAATAAAATATATATATATACTAATATATATATATATATATATATATATATATATATATATTATTCAAAAAATTATAATGAATATATTGATGTATTTAAAATTAGAATTTAATTTTGATATTTGTATATATTTATATAATAACATAAATTGATTGATAAATGTCAAATTAAACCTTGTAACGAAATATGATTACTACAAAAATCCATGAAAAATTTGAAGGTATTTAATTCTATTCTTATATATTTTTTACCTATTTGTATAATTTATTAATTATTAAATAATTATGAATTATATATATACCCAATTAAAATAAAAATCCTATAATAACTTAAGCAGACTCTAAATTCAAAAGACAAATCATGCATATGACATTAGTTCGAATCCATTAGATAAATTGTAAAATTTAGTGGGGTAGTAGAGCAGTTAAGATAGAGCAAAGCAGCAACATGTAGACTTGTAGGATTAACAATTTTTCGGCCTTAGATTCCAAAAATAATCACCAATTCTCTCTAATATTATTATATTATTTTGGTATATGACTGTAATAATATAAATGAAATTTTTATAGATTAATTATTAAATAGTGAGTTGACAGAGATAAAACATCACAAAAACTAATTTTTATAGTAGCATTTGAGGCACCCAATCACCCCCAGATAATAAATTCAAAATGTCAGTAACTTACAAACTACCACTTAGTTTCAATATTAATGAAATATCATCATTTTTTGATTAAAATATCCTTTTTAATAACGTTTTTTGTAAATTTATTTAATGATTTTTTTTTTATAAAAAAAGATTTATGCATTTAATTAATAACAGCTTCTAACGTCAGATTCTTAATTATAAAAACACAAATTTTAACAATAAAAATCAGTAAATATCTATAATAAAAATGGTGCAAGCAGTTTAACGAATACATAATAAATGAATAATATGAATAAAAATGTCTTATAGAACTAAGATTTTAAAAGTCATTTTATCTTATTATAAAAATATCAACATTAAATGCTAAAAAATTATAACAATCATTGTATATTTAAATAAAGATTTGTAAAGTTTGAATTTCAATTAAAAAGTACAAAATTAGTAGAACTCTTCTCCCTCTAAATACAGACTATTTTCCATGACTAAAATAGGTAGAGCAGGCTTTGGGAAATATTCAAAAATGAGTTAATTAACCTAAAGATATTAATTAAATTAATTTGATTTTAGTAATTCAATATAATTTAATTCGAATGGTTATATATCAAATATGTATGTAATAATTCTTATAAATATAGTATATATTTATACTATTTTTGCATTTATTCATAAATCTGACTATTTTTCCTAATTATTAATTGCCCTATAAATATCTAGGTTAAGACTAGCAAACAAATGAAGCAGTATCTCACTTAAAATCTATGTTAAAAACTCATTCTAATATTCTCAAGTCAGATGAGATTTCAGAAAATCTTGAATAACCCAATCCATAAACAATGAGATTAAAATATGGCACTATGACTGAGCGTGCTAGGAGTAAGCAAGAACATTTAAACTACAGACATTTAAAGAAATATAGTGTAGTGCTTGAGAAACTTTAAAGTGAGTAGTTTAAAGACTAAAACTTGATAAAAACTCAGAGTAATTTTACTAGAAACTTATCTCCAAACTAATTGTCTTAGCAGTAAAGCTAGAATTTACAATACAATCAAGTTTAAGAATAAACAACGACAGATTAAAGGTAATAAATTGCCAGGTTAAACCTAAGGAAACTTAATTAATTTATCCCGTTTTTTGCTGAAAGAGATAATGTTGGAAACTTATTAACAAATCGAGAATCTGAAAACTTTTAACAATCCTAGATTAAAGGTGAGTACTCACCAACTGGCAAGACTAATTTAAGGTTTAAAAAGCAAAGCATATCAGAAATGATGCGAAGATCTCACACGTCAAGACTTTCGTAGAACATCAGAAATTAATAAAGCAATCAGAATCTTGAAAGCGATATGATTTCAAGGTAAGATGAGGCATTTCTTGAGAAATTTAAGTGCAAAGATGTATTTGATCAAGAATATTTCCACTAAGCCATGAGTAAATAGGATGAAACTAAGGACATAAAAAGCAAACTCAATCAATATATAGCTCAATACAAAAACAAGGACCCTATCATGAGACGAGTTCTCAAGCAAACAATATTTGATAAAGAGCATAGAAATAAATAACTATCAAAAACATCAATGAATTGGAATAAATTATGTTCAGTAGAAAGCTAAAATAACTTTCCATCAACCGTGTTTTCAGATATGTTCTAGCCTAACAAGCAATTTTTACTAACTGAAAGAACTTCAACGTAAATGAAGCTATAATAAGAACCTCTAGAGCTAGATCTTGATTTCAATTCTAACAACTTAATTGACGATTTTCATATAGAAGCTTAAGTTTTATAAGGTACAGAATCTAAAATAGAGGGTCATGCAAAGTCATAAGAAAGCTCACCAAGGAAAAATCCTTACAACAAAGTTAAATCAAGAGTCTAGACTACTAGAAAAACAGACGAATAGTTAAAAAGATAGAAATTCCTGCGTTCACTATCTTAAAACCCAGAATTCTAAAAGAAACTCATGAATTCTACCACATCTAACTTCAAAAATGATCCTGAAACTTTAAATTAAAACTAAATTCAAACTTTACTAATAAAAATATAAATTACATAGTCAAAATTATACTGAGTCTTAAGAATCTTTATAAAAAGAATTTTGTTTTAAATATTTTTACAGCTTGATTTTGATTTAGTAAAAAAGAAACTAGAATTCAGGCACTAACTTTAAGCATACTAAGAAGAGCTTGAACTCAATCAAGAAAGAAACCCCGATAGTAAGGAATGGAAGATACATAACATAGGGGAAGTCAAAGAAACTATATCTAAACTGGGGCTACGATCTGGGGATTATGCTAATTAATTAATTCAGAGATTTTCCTACAACAGTAATAACAATAATTAATAGTAATAGTAACAAACTCTTAAATAGTGAAGAGTGAGAATTATTCAAGCAGACTTTTAGATTAAGAAAATTAATATTATTAAGTCAAATTAATAGGGTAGCTTGTTTGTTATTCATAATTAATTATAATCACTTGATTTCATAATTCCTCTTAGCGCTGAATCTCCTGATCTTAATTCTCTCTGTCCTTCAAAAAACAGAAAAAAATAAATTAAATTTAAGTCAATCTATGATGACAACTTCATTTTTAATCCCATAAACACTTCACTCACTAGGCTTTTATAAACAAAATAAACATAAATTTACTAATCTATTAAGAAAATCTCTTTAGGTTCAATATTATTTTTTTAAAAAATAAGTTTAAATTTATCACCTCCAAATACATATTCTTTCTTATGTTTTACAAGAGCATTAATTTAGTTGCTCATAGCTCTTACCATTGAGTCCAGCATCGCTAAATTATTTTAACCAATATTTAAATAATATAATATGAAGTTTTTATGATATAAAACTTTAATTCCTAAGAATCATCTCAATAAATTTAAATACATGCAATATCTTTTTCTTTATCGAACACTGCATTATTGATATTTCCCAGACATTACTTCAAAGCTATAATTAAGTATTATTTTAGAATAATAATTTAAGTATTTTATCTTACCATAGCTTAGTCTAGTGATCTCCATACTCTCGTCTGCTGTTCTGATAATCTCCCCCAGAGCCGGCAGTAGTGCTCTTAATTCAATTAAATCCTAATCTGTAATTTGGCCCTCACTTCCTACTTTATTTATTAATTATAGTACTCCTTTTACTTCTCCGTTTTTATCCACCATTGCCCCTATATTAATTAAAAACAAGATATTTAAAACATTAAAAAATTCTTTTAAGTTATTTGGATTGAACCTATGAGCATATTATTGATCTTATTGATATTAATGTAATTATCAACTTCAGGGGCAAACTGCCTATCCTTGAACCCTGTATGAGACACAATAATTTCCTTTTTAGCTATGGCTTAGCCAGTCAGTCCGATGTTATTTGGGAATCTAACTATGTTATCTTCATTTAAATCAATTGCAGTGCGCTCGTAGTCGTCTGATGTTATAGAGTACAGATGCTTTGATTTTACATCCATAAAAAGTACATAATTAAAATTTATAAGATAAAAGTTTTATGAATAAGTGAAAAAACAAGGAAATTTCATAAGCTACATATGAATTATTTGATGGCATAAAAAGTATCTGAATGCTTTTTGTGGGCATAAAAAACCTAATCATATTGAATATATAACTTAAAAAGCACACCTGATTCTTTGAAATTAAACAATTTGGGGAACATATTAACCATATGACAGAATAGAAGAGCATGATTACGTTCTGATAGTAAAGTTTTGAAAATGTCTAAAATATCAAAAGATCTCTAGACTGCTAATTAACTGCGTTTAGATGATTAAATTTAATCCAGTACACTTGATATCATTTTACAGATTATATTTGTGATTGTTGCATTTTTGAATAATTAGATTTTACAAGGTAAATTAAATACTTATGATCTTTAGCCCTATTAATAATCAATTTATTTAAAAAGTTTGCATCTGCAGCTTTGTAATTGAAAGACTTATATCCGTTAATCTATATAAATAACTATAATTCCTTGTCTTATTGTTGGCCATGTGCACCACCAAAACTTTAGCCATTTTTCTGTCTATTATTGAGTACTGGCCAGCAGATAATATTGCCTTTTATTACTCCATTTTGAATTTCTTTCTAGTTGAATTCTATCTTCAGTTTATTTAGTTTTTCTTGCTCCTTTGCTAAATCGTACACTACTACTTCGTACCATTCTATACTCAATTGAATTAAAATATTTCATTTAAGAGTTATAATATCAGTAATTATTTCAAGTTCTAGACTTACCATTTTCAATTCTAATTGAAGTTGTGAAACCCTTCTCTCTCTAGTACTCATTGCAGAGTTCCTTAGTATGAAGCAATATATAAGTGCTCTCACTCCTGAATATGGTTTTTATGATCGATCTGATTTAGTTAAACAGTTGTTTCAGTGATTAACAGCCAAGGAGTTATTTTGATAGCTTGCTTAACTGTTCTAGTTTCTAGCCCAGTGACAAACTTCTTATGGTTATTTCTTCTCCCTTGTTCATTGGCGTTCCTATCTTATTGTCTTCATAAATATGATGAAAAGTTAAAAGTTAGTTTATTAAAGACCATGTAAAATAAAAAATTAGTTTCATAATCATCCTTGAGTACATTAGACATAATTTTATCTAGTTTCTTAGACCTAATCTATGGTTGATTATATGCAAATGAAAATTCTTATTAAATTTGCAATTTTTCTAAATTTGAATCGATTTAAAGTGTGTTCATCTTGGATCTTAGACCCCTCTCGGCTGTGTTTAATCGACTTTAAGTGTTTAAATTTTGTATTTCTTAAGATGTAGTCTAAAATAATTTTTCTCAATAGGTAATTATGTTCATTAAAAGATGAATTGAATTATAATATTAAAAAATAAATTGTAGCAGGTATATGCTGAGATTCAAAACCCCAAAACCCTTTCAGTAGTTTGATTGAGTTTTTGATTGATAAAAGTAGACTATTAGTGCATACTTTATTAGGGTTTTAATAGGGTTTATGTAGGGGTTTAATGTTTAAATATTAGTATTTTAAGTGAGTAAATGAGAGGTTTGGGGTCAGTTTATGACAGTGAGTATATAGATTTATTGTTTAAGTTGCGTTATGGATGTGATTAATATGGTGATCAACTCAGACCTATTCTTAATTATACATCAATAGCAAGGCTACTTCATAAATCTCCTGCAACTGTGAGGTCTCACTGTCTATTAGCATTGAATTTAAAGAGATAGCAGCTTAATTCTAAGCCTAAAAGACCTCTAAAATTTTAGCAGCATCATATCGATTATCTTATAAATGATAAGACTCTTAAATACTGGGCTCATTTCTCTCTGGCCTAGAGAGCTGTGATGTTTCATCGCCAATTTCCTGAGCTTCACATATCTGCTTAATCGATAGCTAACATATATAAAAAGAACGGAATATCTTAAAAGACAGTCAATCGCATTAAGAGAGTGATTGACTTTAATGTTCCATTTTATAAGGATAATTTAAATTATATATTCGATTAAATGCAGAGGGCTATTACTAATAACATTAAGTTCATACACGCTGATGAGGCAGTATTCACGTTTAATACCTTCATATCAAGGTCTTGGTATAAAAGATATAGCAACATTGAAGTATATGATTAAAAGGTTAAGGTTTAAACTCATGCAATTCTTGGTGGAATAAGCGAAGATAATGGCCTCGAGACTTATGTTATCCACCCTCGCTCAATAAAGACCGAATAATACATAAAGTTCTTATAATAACTCAGAGATAAGTACGCAGACTAAGAGATTATTCTGTTTGTAGATAACTTATCTGTCCATAAAGCTAAAGACACAAGGAAGGAATATGAAAGGCTAAACATACACCTGTATTTAATGTTCCCTACAGTCCTCAGTTCAATGGTATTGAATTATATTGGGGGTTATTGAAAGGTCATTATAAGAAATTGCTACTCTATCACTTGATGCACGACTTAAAGATAGATACAGTAGATT
>ARYC01003301.1:0-60524 GCA_000711775.1 Oxytricha trifallax | reverse complement strand
CTTTACTTTCTAATCGTAGACTTATATATTATCATACTTCTTATACCAAGACTTCTTAATAAAGGTGTTGAAGGTAAACACAGCTTCATTAGCGTGTATGAACTTGATGTTATTAGTAATAGCTCTCTGCATTTAATCATTTATATAGTTTAAATTATTACTATAAAATGGCACTGTAAAATCAATCACTCTCTTCACTCTGTTGACAGCTTGAAAGTAATACCATTTCTTTTATAAATGTTGGCTATAGTTTATGGAGAGATACGCGTCAGGAAACTTGCGATGAAACATCACAGCTCGCTAGTCTAGTGGAAAGTGTGCCCAATACTTTAAAGTCTTCGAGTCGCAGAGGTAGTCAATATGGTGCTGTGAGAACTTTTTTTTTCTTGCAGGATGCTTTCAAGTGCCTGATTTATAATGGTAAACAGCCAACAAGCAATGATACCTAACTGTTGAGGCACTCTTGCGCAGGAGCTTTGCTATAGCTGCCTAATTCATTACTGGTTTGACTTAGTCTATATTAATACTTGTACCATACCTAAGCTTAAGCAATAAATCTAAGTATTACTCATCATAAATAGACCCTAAATTTCGCTAATTTCTATTTCTTATTTTGCAAATTGGCCTAATTTCTCTACTAACCCCAATAAGACCCCAACTATACCCTACTAATCAAAGCGCTTATAAACCTCACTAAGGGGTTTTGGGGTTTTGACTCTGTGTCTGCTTTGATAGCTCTAGAATATTAAACCTTGAAATCATATTTTTTATTTTTAGAAAATAAATTAATTAAAAGCTTAATTTTTGTCTTACCAAATTGCATTATATCATTTTATAATAGATTCATAAAGAAAATAATAATTCTAATTCTATACTTTCCTTGTTTTATTTTATGGAAAAATTGAAAGGTCTTAATATATTTTATCACAAGATATCACTTTTTCATTAAATTTCCTCTTTATTTTTTGTCGATTTAAACATAATCTATTAGTGTATGAATAATTCTATATTTAATTTAATGAAAACCAGAGTTAAATTATTACAATAAATAAGGTTATTTATAAAATTCTAATTAGAGTACTTTTTTCAAATATTTAAATCATATATATTTAAAAATAGAATTAATTAATAATTAAAATTTTTTTTTTTTTATTGGATTTTAATTGATAAGGCGTTGTTACTGCCTCATGTTTTTAGCGATTTAAAGGGTTTCTTTCTTCGATGGTGGTCTAGAAAGATCATCTAAAGGATCTATCTAAACATCTTTATCATTAATAAAAATTAAAAGCTATTTATTCATGATAATGATTGCCATCATCCAGATCAAGAGTCTAAATGGACTTGGGGTATATTAATGCCAGCATGTAATTGGCGAGCGATTCATTTGATAATTAAGGATCTTAAACATAACGACTAAAAACTTTTTCTATCAAAGAGTCTAAGCTGTGTAAAAGTGGGAGAGCGCGCTTTTTCCCATACTTTTTAATATCCGCTCTCTTTTAATCATCTAATCTCGATGTGAAGAATGCTCGGCAAATGCGGAAGATGGTCTTAATGATGACATCTGGGCGGTCCAATGATTTTGAAGATGACTTTTTACTCAATGATTTCTAAATTTGTCTGAAAATGATATCGTGGTCACTATCTCTAGCTTAAGGTTGAGGTTATAGTTCCATATCTAATAATTGAAAGTCTTAATTTATGCTCTCCCCCTAATTAGATGACCCATCAAACAACTGATTAAAACAACAATCTTGATTATTATCGGAGGTACTACAATACCATTCATTCGGAATCATGTGATCTATAGGATGATTGTAAGATGGGTTAAAGCCTTCAAAAGGGCTTTCCAAGTGCTAGAAATCGTCAAATATCATAGGTGATTCGTTATAAGCCTTTTTACAAATTAAATAGAGATAATAAGTACTTCATGAAATTTTAAATAAAATAATATAAAATCTATCAGCTGTTTTTTAAGCCTTCGTGAGGTTTCTTGCTTTAATTTGCTATATTTGATATTTTTATTGATCATTTTTCTGTAATATATTTTTGAAAAAAGAAAGTAAATGGAGAGATACCGCCTTCTAGGGATCCTTAACATGATGGTGATCTCCCTGATGTTTGACATTAACTTTTTCGCCCACAAAACTTGTGGAACACTCCCTAGACACCCTCTTGGGATAGTCCTTGCCTTCAATTGCCATAGATTCGGGAATCTGGGGTTGTGGTAAGGTAATTTTAGGGGAAAAACCTTAGGACAACTAGAGTATGATATTACGAAGAATTAAAATTGTTATTGGAGAAATCTTATTTTATTCAATTCTGCTTTATTACAAAATAGTTAACAATTATATCTATCATTATTAATTAACTAAAATGGTAAATTTGCAATATTAATTTGGAAGTATGAATGCTTACTATTAATAATGTAAATGGTTTTGGAAATAAATTGTAGAAAAATGTAAAAAACTTTTAATAAAAGTTGATTCGAATCATATATTTAGTGCCATTTACTAATTATTAAAAGTATAATAATTAATTTTTTGAAATTCAATTAAATTTGGTTTAATATGGCTAATAAAGCCTTTTATTAAATTGAAAAATTAATATAAATTATATGCATTTTTTATTCATCTATATTAGGTTGACTGTAAATATTCTGAAAGACTTAATTTATTTGTTGGATTTATTGAAAAAATTGCATCATTTTCTGTAGATTTTGTAGCTAAGCTCTCTCTATCAGTGGAAAATATTGTTGAGAGGCTAGCTTTACTTTTAGTTAAATTATGATCACATTCAAACGAAGATTTTATGATTAAATCATTACTAGATTTATACGTTTATAATATAAATTATTGAAAATACATCTAACTATTTCATAAAATTAATTAAAATACATTTAAAGTAAGATTGGTGAAAGTTTTTTAATGTGTTTAGCATAAAATCCTTAGAGCTTGTTATTTAGTTTATACTTGTTCTGACCGATACCCCCCTCCCCCCCTCAAACCGAGAATCCCTTTTATTATAGTTTTTTTTTATGAATTTATTTTTTACTCAGAACAAATTTCTTGCCCTTCGGGCAGATATTACTGTTAAAAATATATTTTGATAAGTTCCACTACGTTTGTCGACTTTTGTTTAGAACATTCTCCCATAGGGAAATATTTATAATAAGGTTTAATTTTGACTATCATGATTAATAATATGATTTAATTGATAGACATAAATTTGAATTCAAGATTTTTTATAACTTAAATCACTTACACTCTACTATATAGTAAAAATTAATATAAAAATTTTCCTATTATTTTTAACTTCATTTAAAGATAAAAATTTAATTATTATTACTTATTAAGTTTATTACTATTAAAATCTTATTTTATTCATATATATATTTAAATGGTAACCCTAAACATAAAAAATTGTCTTTAATTTTTCAATAAACTAAGCTTAAGAAATAAGATTTTAATAGTAATAAACTTAATAAGTAATAATAATTAAATTTTTATCTTTAAATGAAGTTAAAAATAATAGGAAAATTTTTTATATTAATTTTTACTATATAGTAGAGTGTAAGTGATTTAAGTTATAAAAAATCTTGAATTCAAATTTATGTCTATCAATTAAATCATATTATTAATCATGATAGTCAAAATTAAACCTTATTATAAATATTTCCCTATGGGAGTATGTACTAAACAAAAGTCGACGGACGTAGTGGAACTTATCAAAATATATTTTTAATAGTAATATCTGCCCGAAGGGCAAGAAATTTATTCTGAGTAAAAATTAAATTCATAAAAAAACTATAATAAAAGGGGATTCTCGGTTTGAGGGGGGAGGGTGGTCTCGGTTGAGGGGGGAAGGGGGGGTATCGGTCAGAACATATACTGATTAAGGGGTAACTAAGGCATTCAGAATTGGCCCTCTATAGTGATTTCGCTTTAAAATGAAACCCTTATTACTGAGAGGCTTTCTAGGAAATCATCTCCAGACCACTATAATTATTAAGAGTTAATAACAAAAATTGAAAGTAATAAAATTGTAAACCATCATTCAAATATCTCAAGATATTGGCTTTTAAAATTAAAAAATAAAATGCAAAATATAAATAACAATGACTGGTCTATTAGTTATTTGCTAAATCTACAATATAAAAGCATATAATGGATACTTTTTCATAAAAAAATATATTATCAATCATTCTTTTCTTAAATAAATTATTTTTATCCTCTAAATCCATGATTCTATAATTGAAAATTTTTATGATCTTCCATTATTATTTATTGTGACTTTCAGGTTTAGTTACTTTATATTTCAGTGCATAAAGCGAATAAGTTGAAATAAGAATGATCATAAATTAGAAATACAAATATTAACAGAAAATGTCATTAACATTAGTAGGTTTATTGTCTTAATTCACTGATCTTCTTCCTCATCTTCATCAGCATCATCTTTTCTTACTGTGGTTCAAATCCTGAAAAATATTCGCATTCAGCACTTGAGCTTCTCGACGTCAAAAATACCAGAGCTAGAGATGCTAAATTTAAAAGCTCTGCCACTTCTCTCCTCAACACTGTCTTGCTGGAGATGCTGTTGGCCTTAGAGAGTCCACCATGTTTAGCCAAAATTTGAGAAATTAGAGATGTTTAATAAATTAAAATTAACAATTTAAAACTTTTTAAGTTTTAATGATCAAAGATTAAATTTGTTACTAATAGATTAAATTTATAAGGGATTTTAAATAGGCTTGTCTTAATTAATTTTAATCAGAAATGCATTAATTAAGACCTTGTTAATTTTAATTTATTAAACATCTCTAATTTCTCAAATTTTGGCTAAACATGGTGGACTCTCTAAGGCCAACAGCATCTCCAGCAAGACAGTGTTGAGGAGAGAAGTGGCAGAGCTTTTAAATTTAGCATCTCTAGCTCTGGTATTTTTGACGTCGAGAAGCTCAAGTGCTGAATGCGAATATTTTTCAGGATTTCAACCACAGTAAGAAAAGATGATGCTGATGAAGATGAGGAAGAAGATCAGTGAATTAAGACAATAAACCTACTAATGTTAATGACATTTTCTGTTAATATTTGTATTTCTAATTTATGATCATTCTTATTTCAACTTATTCGCTTTATGATATTGTGTGAACTAAAACGTAATTTGTTAAATATTCCAATTTATTAAAAATAAAATAAATGAGTATTTTCATATTCTCAGGAGATACTAGAGTTTTAATCAGGAATAAAATAGAAATTTTAGTTAGCTAATTTTTTTAATTATTTATTATATTTGATTTGGTATTGTTTCATTTTACATAATAATTTCTAATGTATTTAAAAAATATACTAAATATATATTCTAAAAGAAATTTGGCTTTTAGATAGATCTTTCTCTTCACATTGATCTTTGATAAATTATTTCACTTTAGCTTATCTTGCCAACCTGAAATATAGTTTGTAAATCTCTAGTATTTCTTTGATTTGTGTGGTTTCCCTTTGTATACGAAATTAATTAATTAGTCAATTTTTCTCCTTTTAAACTGAACACTCAAAGCAAATAAGTTCTTCCTTCTGAAAGCCATTAGCATAATAATCCCGAGAAGAGCTCAAGCATAAAGTTCAAATTACTATTCTATTAATTATTTTGGCTTATGCATAAGCTTAATCTCTTTTTTATTTATTAAAGAAAATTGTTTCTCACTTCCTTAATTTAAAGCATAATACAGTGCTCATTTAAGAGCCTTCACGATTATCTCCTTTAAGACTTGAATATGTTTTTAATATATATATTTAAGCGGATTAAATTGTGCCAAGTATATAGATGCATCAAACTATTTCACTAAGGGTGATGATATTTAAATATCCTCAATGAAAATCTATTAATAAATTTATCCCCTATATTTCCTAAGCTAATTAAATTTTAGATCAATTTTAATATTCCTTTTCAATATTGCTGCTTTTTTATGTTATTCAGTAATAAAATACTTAATTAAATACAATGATAGTATAAAACTACTATTATTAAACTGGGATGAAATCTAGCTAGCTTTTACTTGTACTCTATTTATCTCTTTTTTTTTCAAACTAAAACGTGATGATTAAATGTGAAATATCTCTTTTAAAATTGTATGAAATATTTTCATGATGTTTGCAAATTTTTGTGAAAGAGTTTCCAGCCTTATAAACCGTTTATTCTCAACTTCATATATAATTAATTAAGAACATTCATTTTAATTTAATTTTATCATTTAAAATATTAGCCTTTTATCATTTTTAATAGTGAATAAATGTTAATAAGTAAAATTTAATAGAGATTTGAAACTAACAAGAATTTATTTAGATTTGTAACTAATAGAATATGAAATAATACAAAGGAGCTAAAATAGTTACACTAATCAAGAGTGGATTAATATGCAATTTTTTTCAATAAACTATATTTAGAATGTAGGCAAACGTGATACAGGATAAAATGATTTTGAAGATAAATTGACTAGTCTGTTATCACCAAAGCATTTAATGAAAATAATTTGTTATATTCAGTTTTAATTTATTCACTTAAAAATATTGAAAATTCTGTTTCGAAAAAAAATATATATTATAAATTAATTTTAAGGTAACATATATTTTTTTTAAAACAGAAAAGATGCTTTATTTAAAGCATGTAGTTCCCCATCCAATTAGATAAAAAAATAAATATTGGTAGGAAACTCCTCGCCCCCATTTTTTATGTTATTTGATTTATTTTAAAAGATGGGTACTAATCTGATTGAGTTATTTAAGTAATCCCTCTGAAAGCCTACTTATTCTTAATTTCTACTGTTTTTGCTATTAAATAAATGAATTTAAAAATAAATCATAGAAAGAGAAGTTTCCTTGAATTTTTTTAAGATTCAAATACAAAATTAGGGAAGGTTTTTTGTCTTTAACTATTTTTTTCCCTTATTTTGTTTAATAAATCAAATAAAACAAAAATTTATAGGCCAAGAAACTTCCCCTTTAAAACATATTTTGGTCATTTATATTGCGATGAGAAAGCAATACTAATTTAATTTTAATATAATTATTCACTTGTAAAATCGGCTTTGTCAAATGTGTGTGCTTGCATTTCATCTAATCTCTGCAAATTCTGCATAAAGTCTCTATAAGTGTCAGTTTCATTTAAGCTTTTGTCAAGAATATCCTCGTCAATTTAAATTTTGTTATTAGAGTTTTTCAGAAATAATATGTCATCATTTGATTCATAATATGTTTATATAAAACCTAAATAATTGCACCATTTAATAGATATATTTTTTCTCTTAATATCTATGGACGAATATATTCTATTTACTCTGAATATTAATGAGATAATTAATGAGTAAGTAGTTGATACATTAATAAAATTAATAATAGAATTTATTAATATCAAATTTTCACATCTAAAACTACTTCTATAAGAGGGTTTCTTAAATCCTTATTTATTTTTCAGAGATCTTAATGACTTTAAAAATAATTCTTTGATTCTTTATAAATTTTCTTAATAAAATATTATATAAAGGTAGTTTTCAATAAATAGTTAATGAAAAATTCTTCATGATTAAAAATTCTGACAAATGTTTTCATTTTAATGACTAATACCTGCCTCGCCTAGAGCTATCTCAATTTATCTAAGTTAAGAGTCAATTTTATTTTCATGATTATTGCTGTGTGGCTTATTGAATTTGAATTGACTTTGATATAATAAACTATTAGATGAAACCAGCAACTCCCCATTCACATCTTCTTAAATGATATCAATCACGTACTTGTTTTTCTGTTATGAGGTTTTTGCAGGGATCTAGTAGTCTATCTTTTCTTACTTTAACGAATTTTGGTTTTAGTTTTACAAATCTTGATAGCTAAATGATGGTTAATTCAAATAATTCGCTGAAAAAATGTTTGTAAGGCAAGTAGTCTACTAAGTCCTTTCTTTTGATAGAGATTTCTATTAATCTAAATGCTTCTTTTCATAAGACTCTTAAGCTTTATAAATAATATGCATATTATATAAGAGATCTTAATCATTATATATTCTTCATGCTTTTCGATTTTCTAAGAAAATTATTAGTTGCTTACTGTGCTTTAACAATTATTGAGATCTTCGTGTTTTTAGTCATCATTTAAATATAAATTATGATTGACTAACTTTATATTTTGTCTGACTTTTTAAAAAAGATGTTGATGTATTTCAGTTTTTATAAATTATAGAAAAATTGTTTGGTTTAATTCTTACACTTCGACTTCTTCCTTGGCGCTTTTCGCTTTTTATGGTTGCTAGCCTTTCTTTTCTGATGGATTTTAGAAGTGGCAAACTACTCATCCTTATTTTAGGTCAAATTATTTATTTGATTTTGAGTATTCTCATCTGATGGACTTGGAAATTAATACCCGTCTTACTTCTATTGAGCACCCTCTTAATGACTGCACTCATCTATTTATACGATTTATGACTTGTTACCTTAGAGTTCATTCAAATTTTTGTCAAGCTTAATTGAATTGAAATTTGAATGACTTGTATTATTACTTAAGTATATATAGAAAAATCAAAATATTGAGGAGTAAATTCAAAATTCATCTTTATTATCCTTTTCTCCTTTAGTCTTTCTGAGAAATTATTATAATTTACAAGTAGAAGAATATTCTTATCGGGGTTAGAAAAATTGAACTAAAGTTTATTAATTTAAAGTCTCTGGTTTAAAAAATTAATTTAAATTTGGTTTATATCCATATTTTTTGAAATGGGAATTCTTAAAATTATTTTATTTCCCAAATTAGCAATTAAAATGCAATATTATAAGGGAACATTAGAACGTTTGAGCTTTAAGCTTTATCTTTGAAAGTAAAATTTAGTTTGTCATTTTTTTGCATTTCGTTGTTCATATGAAAATTTGGATGAAACTCATTTTCCAAATTTGAAACTGCTTTTAAAGCATTTTTACTCATATTTTATGTATCCTATGTACGCATCTTTTCAAGATTTCTCTGCTATTCATTTTCTCATTTTATATCAAACCAATCAAAGACTCCATCTAACTTTATGTTATTCTTGTCTGCTGCCTTGTTAAAGAGGAAGTCAATATATGAATAGTCTACTTCATTTCCATTTTCAATATTCAAGATATACTCGAGGATCTTTGTGAATTCAATTGGCAAATCTTTGCATAGCAGAGAAGGCGGAATTGAGGCTTTTTACAGCATGAGCTCTCTGTAATCTTCTTAATTCTATGCTCTTGTGCTCTGCCATGGTAATACGCCTTTAGAAATCTAGACGATTACATACATCATCGATTCTAAATCGTCTTTCTTGAAGTATTCTAGAAATAAATTCAACAAAATAATCGAAATTTTACCTACCTCCTGTAGCCAGATGTGCATTTATTGAGGAATAAATAGGTGTCCCTGCCATTTTTCTGGATATTTGTCCCTAACTGGTATACCCCATCGATATCTAGCCCACCTTTTTGGTTAAACCAAAATCTATCAAATATACGATATTTTCCTTTTTTCCTTAACCCATCATGATATTAGCTGGTTTTAAATCTCTATGAACGTATCCCAAATCATGCATAGTTTTTAATCTTTTAACCTATTACTCAAATTAATATCAGTTTCATTTATAGTTAATTAAATAAATATCCTTGATTAATATATAAGATTTTTGTAAAATAAGCTTACCAATTAAATTGCAATCATTATAGTATTTTTAAGGCTAAACCTTTTCGAAATTTAATCCCTAATATCCTTAAGAGAGGGCCCTAACCTCTCCATGACTAATGCAAAGCAATCCTTAGTCAATTCATAGTGAAATAATTAAGGAAATCCAATTGCTGATGTAGGTTTTGAGTTCTTTGCATTATAGGAAGATTCGTGATTTTGCAATTGGGAATCCTTCATGATGTCTTTCATTATTTAAACCTCTCTCTGAAATTTAACTTTATGTTTTTTACTTTTAGCCATCTATAATGCCAGAATTTTCAATTATAAATTACACGAATTTAGATAAAAAATGTTTTTGAAAATGAGCAATTAAATCAATATTAGAATTTCAAAACTTGGTGATGATGAAATATAAAGCTGAGGATTTATTATTTTATTCTAATAAAATATTGTAGGAATACATTTGATTTGGGAAAATAATTTATAATTCAAATATTAAAATATTAAATTCTTGGCAGCTAACTTTCTGGAAACCCTGACAATATGGTACTTGTTCGATAGAGAATTCAAAATTAGCTGGACTTTACTATTGGCGGTACCCCTCTATCGCATTCCTGAAGCGAGTTAACTCGACTTTAATTTTTGCATTAAAAACAACTAAACAAATCACCCAAAATTAAAGTCGAGTTAACTCGCTTCAGGAATGCGATAGAGGGGTACCGCCAATAGTAAAGTCCAGCTAATTTTGAATTCTCTATCGAACAAGTACCATATTGTCAGGGTTTCCAGAAAGTTAACTGCCAAGAATTTAATATTTTAATATTTGAATTATAAATTATTTTCCCAAATCAAATGTATTCCTACAATATTTTGCTAAATTTTAAAAACTTTAATCCTTTTTTATATAAAAATTAATTGATTTAATTTTTTTATTTTAAAATGAATGATTATTATTTAAGGTAATTTTTTAAAAGTTACAAGATTTTCATGGGCCTTATTCTGTTTAAAAATATAAAGTGGGAAGCATTTGATGTTTATTTATAATTTCAAAATAGGATAGTTTTAATAAAATAAAATGGTAAAAGTTGCTGTCTATGATGCGCATTTATTTATGTCTTTTATAAAACTTACCACTTTGACAGCAATATGCATGTCAGTTTATGTATCTTTACCCAAATACACCATGCCATGAGCCCCCTATCCAGCTTATTTTTTCAACTTATACCTTTTGCCTATTACTTCTCCTGATAAATCTTGGAGTTCCTCATCAGGCTTCTTACGTACTTGACTGTGCTGCATCGCTATCAAATCGATAATAAAGTTTTTTCTTATTTATAATATAAAAATTAATATTAATATAATAAGCTTTCTTCACCTTAGAAATATTAGATAAATTTTATTTAATAGAGTTATCAGAGAGAACATAATTGCAAGAAGGGGAATTGGAACTTTATTTATTTTTTCAATTTAAAATTTATCATATTTTCATGTCTGTTCTGTCTTACATCTCCTATAATCGAAATTATATTGCCAATTATTAGTATATTAGTAAATTTGTAAGAAATATTTCGATTAATAAGATAAGAATTATTTAACTTCTGTTATTATATTTATATGTGATATATTTATTATACTTATGAATAGAATATATTTTAATAGTAAATTTTTTTCAACTGATAGATCCACTCTAATATTAAGGGATAAATCAAACATCAAGGATATTACAAATTAGTAAAGTACATAGAGAAATAGCTAATAGAGAATTTAAAGTTTGATAGAGGAAGCTAACCAAACAACAAACGCAAGATTAAACAAACAAAAGAATTTAATTCTCTCAAGCCAAAACTCAATGAATAGATAACAAGAAAGTGTTACTACTTAGAGTAGCCCATATTTAAAGTACAAAGATTATATGTTAAGAAAGGCAGGTTTTAGAGAAAGTTCAAGAAATATCCAAATCGATCATTAAACTGTATAAAACTACTCCAAATATAAATTTATAAATAATCAATAATTTACGAGTCATAGCACTAGAAATCGGCAAACAGTGTACAGGAAAAGAATTAATGAGTCTGCAATTGATTAAAATAGTTTAATACTGAAGAATTCTGATTTAAGTTCCCATAATATTAGTTTTCAAGCGGAATATAATCACAATAAAAGTGTGATCAACTATGACCACTAATCCTCAAGAATAACTAACAATTTAGACTCCTTTTCCATAGAAAATTTGCCAAATATATCTAGCCTTTATCAAAGTGTATTTGAAGTTAATTAAAATCCTAAAATGATTTCATAGTGTGACAGATCAAGCAGATTTTATAAAAATAATTTACTAAAAGGAATGGATAAATCTAATTTGGCTAAGAAAAATCTACTTAGACTTTTAAGCATTAAAAATAAGTGCCTCTTTATGGATTAATTTCAATAGAGTTAATAAAAATCTTCATAATCACCTCTTGGTTAAGAAAAAACCACTTTTAATGAGCGTAGCAAGTTCAATCCTACAGATCAAAATTAAATCTCATTCATAAAAGTGTTAAAGAAGAATTGCTCTCAATTTATAGATTAAAATGAAAATTAAAGTGGTATGAGTAGAAATGGAAGTAAAACTAAATTGACTAAGAATTAGTAAATCCTTGATTTCTTAGAATCTTAGATAAATTTAGAGTCGCCAAAGTCCAGAATTCGTGATGAGGCTTTGAACTTGTTCAAAAATTAATAACTATTACACAATTTATCTCATAGAGTTTCAGCTTGTATAAAATATTTTCTGACGTGATATTTAATGTGAAATAGTGTTATGAAATAAAAATTAAGGAAAAATATAAACTTTTCAGT
Source organism: Oxytricha trifallax (assembly GCA_000711775.1). NCBI lineage: Eukaryota > Ciliophora > Spirotrichea > Sporadotrichida > Oxytrichidae > Oxytricha > Oxytricha trifallax. The sequence goes on along the minus strand of ARYC01003301.1, from coordinate 48,006 downwards.
TTTATTGTGATCTTTGCTTTTCTAAATATTTAGCTTTCATCTTGTCAGCTGCTCTTTGAGTTATTTACTTCTTGATATTTACTTATCTATCTTGATCATTGACCTAGAAGTTACTGGTGTTTCCATATTAATTCTATGATCTATTTTAAGTTACTGGTGAGAATAAACTATTGCTAAAACTATTCTGACTTTATCTATTTAAATTTGACATTTGATTGTTATTTACTGAAAACAAACTGCTTTGTGAAGCTTTTTATGTGTTGTAGTTTTTATTTTAGGATTAGTTATACACACCTATAGATTTCTGACTGAAATTCTTTTGTAATTTCAAGCCAGATTATTGAGTTATACTATTATTGATAAAATACAAAAGATTGGGAAATTGTATAAATTAAAATATGAAAAAACAAGCATATAAATGAAAGTTTATATATAAATATTAGTAATAACACAAAATATAAAAAAGTGAGAGCACTTTTACATTTTTTGCTCATAAAATACTAACTGGCCATGAATTATATTATTATGCTATAATTATATTTAATTATAATTTCCAAAATAATCATTGTTTTGCGGAGCGAGTATATGCACTTACATATGATGCATTTTTCTAATGTTGTATTTTAAGTGCGTTAAAAGTATTTGCTGTATATTTGCTGTCTAAGCATATAAATTCTATAAAAATTGCTCTCAGTTCTATTGAACATTAGGTAAAACTCATTTTCTAAAAGCACATTGTAAATATAAGAATATGATAATAAGATAAAACAAAGATAATAATTGCTTTTCATTGTCTTAAATTGCTATACTTAGTTGAAACCACTCCACTCCATTATAATTATTAACAATCTAATTAGTTTCTGTTTTATTTTAAGATAAAGATAATTTTTAATTTCAAAAAATTCACATACAATCAAAACCCCAAAACCCCTTAGTGAGGTTTATAAGTGCTTTGATTTGTAGGGTATAGTTGGGGTCTTATTGGGGTTAGTAGAGAAAACGCAGGTTTTATATGAATTTAATGATTATTTAATGAGTATTAGTGTACTTAATTCAAACAAATTTTATCTGTTTATCTTTGTGGCATCTCTTGAACTTAGCTCTCTTTAGTGTGTCAAGTATATCTTCTAATGATGATCTTGGATATGCTGGAGCTTTTACTATGATCATCTCAACAATTTTTTTAATCTCAGTGCATACATCTTCTTGCTTGATATGTTTAACAGCCAAACTAATATATTACTTTTCTTGCTTTGTTCCGAAGTAAGACATACTTTCCATATCGCACTCTAAGATAATTGCTGCTACAGCCCAGAAGTCCCACTAAACAGAGCGATTAGTCCACTTCTCTCTTATTGGGAAGTACCCAGGTGTGCCTAGTACTTTAGCTAAAGTCACTATTTCTTACCTTATTGCTCTATTGAAATCAATGACTACTATTTCTAAAGGACATAGATTAAGCATTACATTTTCTGGCTTCAAATCTCTATGAACATACCCCAGATCATGCAGCTCATTCGCACCCTTGGTCATTTCCGTGAGTATCTCATTCAAGTCATCTGGGTATCTATTATGGTAGAGATAATCTCTTAGAGTCATTTCAAACTTCTTAAGTCGTAGTGCAATAAAACCATGTCCAAGAATAACTCCATCGAGTTTTAGCAAGTTCTTGCATTACCTTTTATGAGCCTCTCTAAGTATTATGTATTCATTGGCAAACTCATTTTGATACTGCTCGTTCCTAATAAGATATTTGAAAGGATATACCTTATAAGCATACTCATCAACTACTATGAGTTTTGCCTTGTTAGGCACATCAATATGTAAATAGTTGTCAATGCAAAAACTGAGATCTACTGCATTTAATGCAGGTATATACATAGCTCTCTTACAAGCATGCTATATATAATTCATTAGCTGGTTGGTTCATTGACTCAAATCGTTTATGCTTCTTAAGTCTCTCTTCCTGCTCTCTCTATGACTCTATAGTATTGGACTTTCTCTTGGCTGGTATAAGTTTTTATGTTTCTTTATCTTGCATTAAAAACTCGCTTAAATGATGTTTTTGCATGTGTCTTTTAACTTTAGCTGAGTGAGTGTAAGACTTCATGCAAGTCGTGCACTAATATCTGCCATCGACTTTATCATGCTTAAAATATACTTTGAATTTGCCAGAGTGTATCTCTTTGACATGCCTCTTTAAACTGGATTCGGTTGAGAAGAAATTCAAACACTCCTTGCATTCGAAAGGTTTTATTTTTTCTATTGGTTGCTGTTCCTTTTCTTCCTCAACCAATTCATTTTATGTTTAAACTCCCATCTCTGCTCTACCCTTCTTATCTTTAACTTCAATTATGAAGACCTCTGCTTCAAACTCAAGAGCTCTTAGCTCTATCTCCCTCTCAACATAAATAACCTCTGGCTTTTTAGTGGTGCCAAAGTTCAACTATGATTATCCATTGCAAAGAGAAACTGCTTTTCGATTTAAGTTAGCCGCCATGTTTAAATTCAAATTTAAATTTCTATTATAAAGCTCTAATAACCTTTCAAGTTATAGTTACTCTGAATAGGAGTTGTCACAGCAGCAATAATGGTTGATTTAGAGATGTTAGAGTTCATATTTATACTTAGTTTATTACAATAAGTTTTCTTAATTCATGCTTAATATTTTTAATTTTGGTACCAACTTAGAAAAAATTCAGGTTGGTACTGGTACCAATTAGGTTTTGAACCATTTTGGAACTTTTCCATTAAAACCTCATTAGATTAAAAGTAGGTACTAATTAAGTTTTGGTAATATTAAATTGGTACCAATTAAAATTAAACGAATTTAGTACCAGTACTAATTAAATTTAAACAAATTTAGTACTAATTTAATGGAACTAAATTGATAAAAATGGAGCTCAATCTCTGCAGTTTGTTACAGCTTCTGCAAACTTTCTCCACGTATCTTTGCAGGGTTGACCTCCTATAAGATGCCCATATTTAATAGTAAGATTTTAAACAATAGGATCCAGAAGTCTATAAGTTATAATTTGAAATTCATTAATAGGAAGAGGAACAAAGATGGAATCACTCAATGATCAAATGAAAAGAGTCGAGGCTCAAGAAATGATATCAAGATTCAGAAGTAAGGAAGATCTCTATCGATACCAAACTTTACATGGTAAGATAACTTGATGATTATTAACATATTATACAGTTGGTTTAATCCTTCCTACGATGGAAGGTACCAAAATTTCATTCTTGAAAGCAATACTTTGTGAGGAGAAGAAAGCTTTTAAAAATAAAGAGATTAAACTAATCGAAATTCCCAACTACCCTGAAATTTCAGTCACTAATCTTTATGAGGATGCCATGTAAGATGAGGAAGTGGTAGTTTACCTTCCTACCAAGTAACAACTCTCTAATAAACTCCCAAAGAGGAACTTCTTCTTGGGTGTTCTTGGTACAATAAAAGAGGATTATCTCAGAGAAATTATTGAAGAAGCACATAAGAAACGATATTCTATTTCTCCTGAAGACTAGAAGAAGCAAGGCATTCTAATAAGCTCAGCTTGGCTAGAGGAACTTAAGAAGCATCCTTATCTTTCAAGTAAGCTTTGACATATAACTTTGTAGGAAAATCTGGCACTGGTATATATCTTATGAAAGAGCCTGCTAAGGTTCATAGAGAGAGAAAGTCACAGAAATTTCATGAAGTGAGCAAGAGCTTTATAAAGATGTTTAAAAGCCAGATGAAATGAACATAGATGCAGGAGCTGGCACAAAGAGAAGAAATATGGGCCCAAGCAAGCCATTATAAGAGGAGAAAAAGAGGAGCCAAACCCATTTATGGCCAGTTTAATATGTGAATATATTCATTCGTTTAAATCTAAAACTTATTTATAAACATTCATTCTTCCCTTTCTCGCACAAATTTTTGTCTTATCTACGCTCACTCTCTTACAGCTGCTTTGAATCAAGTCTACTGTATCGATGGGCAAGTCGTGCATAAGATGATACAGCAGAAGCTTCTTGTAGTGAGTCTTTATTTAACTCCTGTAGAATTCTATTCCATTAAATTAAGGGCTGTAAGGAACGTTGTATACAGGAGTTATGTTTAACTCTTCATAAGCTTTCTTAGACTCCTTAGTCTTATGAACTGAGAGGTTATCAACAAACAGGATAATCTCTTGATTACTATACTTCTCTCTAAACTTATGTAGGAAATCTATATATACTCTCGCTTAATAGAGCGAGGGTGAATCACATAACTCTCTAAGCCTGAATCTTCACTTATACCGGCTAAAATTGCATGAGTGACTACCTTTACCTTTTAGTCATAAACTTCTATGTTATCATACTTCTTGTACCATAACTTATTAATAAAAGTGTTGAACGTAAACACAGCTTCATCTGCATGTATGAACTTGATGTTATTATCAATAGCTCTCTGCATTTAATCATATATATAGTTTAAATTATTACTATAAAATGGCACTGTAAAATCAATCACTCTCTTAACTCTGTTGACAGTCTTGAAAGTAATACCATTTCGTCTATAAATATTGGCTATAGTCTAAGGAGAGATACGCATGTCTGGTAACTTGCGATGAAACATGACAGCTCGTTAGCCAAGAGGAAAGTGAGCCCAATACTTTAATGTCTTAGAGTCACAGAGATAGTCAATATGGACCTGTGAGAACTTTTATTTTCTTGCAGGATGTTTTTTTCAAGAGCCTGAGTTATAATGTTAAACAGCTAACAAGCAATGATACCTAATAGTTGAGGCACTCTTGTGTAGGAGTCTTGCTATGGCTGTATAATTCAACACTGGTTTGGCTTAGTCTATAATAATACTTGTACCATACCTAAGCTTAAGCAGTAAATCTAAATATTACTCGTCGTAAATAGACCCTAAATTTCGCTAATTTCTATTTCTCATTTTGCAAATTGCCTATTTTCTCTACTAACCCCAATAAGACCCCAACTATACCCTACAAATCAAAGCACTTATAAACCTCACTAAGGGGTTTTGGGGTTTTGAATAGTAAGGACACTTCTTCTCTCTGAGCTGTCCCCTCTTTAGAGTGGCTTGTAGTCTTTTACTGTAATTCCCAAGTTATACATTTTATTTGGAGATGTACTGCATTTCAGTTTATCAGGGGAAATTGTTCTGTCTCTATGTGTTAAAGGAGATACAACCTCTTTTTGATTGTTTCTAAAAGACTAAATTTAAATATATAAAAAAAAGCATTTGACAAGGAAAATAACCTATCCCTTAAATTTCTTAAATATTGTTGTTTTCCCATGGGTGATTAGGCTTGCTGATTAAAGCTTGTACTCTCATAATCATGCTAAAATTTTGAATTTTATCTACTTTTGCTTTTGTTGTTTGAAATTATGGATCTTGAAGTTGTACCTCTGCTTTATAAAATTGGTTCTGGGACTTAATACTCATATAGGACAACATTATCTGATTAAAGTTACTTTTAAACTTTACTTAATCTCTAAATCTTTTATGTCTCTATTCTGGGATTTTGATCAATTTAAATTAAATTAGCCTTATAGATGTGATTCTATGATTAAACTTATTAAGCATTGACAACTTGATTTTGATTAATCAACTATCTCAAATTTTCTTTAGGATCAAATCTCTAGCTCGAATTATCAATTTTATTAGGGCTTTAACTCTTAAGATTCTTAAGTTCTTTGCTTATGTCAAATTTATCTCCAAAACTTTTAGTCAAGCATTTTTCATGTTTTATGTTTAATTACTATTCATAAAATTTTTGAAATAAAGTGAATTAAATTTATAAATTAATCAAATATATTAATAAAAGAGAAAATGTCTGATCAGAAGGTGCAGTGTCATTCATTTAAAATGTAAGTAACAAAAAACATATTTAAAATTTTAATTTTACAGGGGTTGCTGCTGGTAAGAACAGTAGTGGTAAGAGACCAAGGTTCAGCAAAGGAGTGAAGATAAGTAGCAATTGTATTACTCAATCATGCAAATAAATAAAGAGAGGAAATATAACTACTTGACAGGCAAGTTTTTTAGATTTAAATAATTCATTTTAATTTATCAAATTCAATTAATTATAATTCAAATTACTAATTCACTTTATTTTCTAAAAAAAAACATCATGATTGCTGCTCGTTTTCCTTAAATGGGGTATTTTTCCTTGAGTTGTTATTTGAAATCTTTCTTGTAAACTTCTTATCATTAAATTTAACTGACTGCTTTCCGACTCTTTCACTACTCTTAGCAGCTCTTATTATGTTATTTTTAGAGTGAGACCTATTTTAATTTGATCTCGTTGACAAAGGTTATTGATTATTTTAGTTTTCATTTATTTATTAGATGTAGTTTTTATACTGATTATCTAATTCTTCTATTTATAGTACATCATGCTTGCTTAAGTTTGAATCATCTTGCGCATTAGATAAATCTGATTTAAAGTTACTTCTCTAGTTAAGTTCACTTTGGGAGTATTAAGTTTGAATTGATTAAATATTATTCGAATGATAATTCTCATTCTAGTCCGAACTTTTAACTAAGTCATTGATAAGTCTCATTTAAGAAGTTATTAGCATACCATACTCCTACTCTTAAAGCATAAGCTTTACTCTACTTTTAAATCTCTCACTAATAGTTTCCTTTACTTTCTCATTTTTAGATTGATTTGCTGAATGAATTATATCGTCATACAATGACTCTAGATCATGCTTATTAACATAAAACTTCTCATCCAAAACCTGGTGTCTCCTAGAATTGCTTTCATTCACTTGTACTTTTGCTTATTCGTGTTTTTAAACATACTCTCTAAATTACTCACTGATTTTCTTAAGTTCAAGCTGCAAATGATTATTCTGGAATGCTATGTTCTCAAAATACTGCTTTTAGCTTGACATTTGTTCCTAAGCTAAGTGAAGAGTATCCTTTATAAGTAGTTAAGACTTCAAAAGCTCATAATCTTAAGTTCTTTGTTCAAGTTGAAACTTAAGCTGCTCAATTTCTTCTTCTTAAGACTATATTGTCTAGCTCATCTTATTTGCTTATTTTTCTTGATTAAAAAGCTAGGCATCTTTGTCATTAATTATTTCACTAATTTAGTCTTTTAAATGCTCTCCTTCTTGTTGTAGAGTTATAATTTATTCCTAAAAATTTGTTAATAAATGTAATTGCTTACTGTTTAAGTATGGATGTCCAAATTTTGCATTTTAATTGCATCAAAAGCAAGGCTCAAGAATTCTTCTAATGAACATATTGAATTGATAATTCTCTAAAAAGTTGAATGTTATTGCATACTATATCTTACTTTTGAAAACTTTGAAGAGCCTTCATTGTCCTTTAAGTCATCAATCAATTCTCTAAGCTCTTATTTCCTATGCTCTATTTCATTTTGGATAGATTCAATCATTTACTCTTTCTTGCTTTTGTTTAAAATCTCGGAATCTCTATCATTAAAATTATCACCGTTTTTGAATTCGTTTGTATGTTTTTATCTCAAATAAGTGGCAGACTCATTTGTGTTATAGTCTATGATTTGTTTACTGTAGCCCTCATTTTCAAGATGTGTTTTCATATGACTTACTACGCTTTGCTTGTTGTGTGTTAAATTACTCATTGATTTTACTGGAGTGAACACTTATAATAAAATATTTAATTACCTTTAGGTCTATTCCTAATTATATTGAGATGGCAGTAAATCACAATCTTCAATTCCAATATCATGAAGTTACTACCTAGATGTAGAAGTCTAATTGATATTTGACTGATTGACATTACTGTTCCTTTAAGATTAGTAATCTCTCTATATTTAATCATTCCTCTAGTATTTATTAGGCTGGTGCTATCTTTGAGAACCTTGTGAGTCTCTCAAACTATTAAATTTGCTTTGATTTTGGTAATTAGCCAGTTACTCTTCCATTTTAATTTAAATTTTAGTAAAGTTTATAAATTATATAATAATCAACTGTTAACGTTTAAATAATTTATCAAATTAAAGTTACTATAAATAATTCTACCAAAATCTCACTTATGTTAAATTACTCATTATTTACAAATGCTGTCATGCCTACACCTATTAACAAGCTGAAACTTTTAAAATATGATAACTGAATTAAAAATTCTTTAAGAAAATAAATGATATATATCAGTTGAAATAGTTAATTGTTATCTAGTAGCATTATTTTAAGTTTCCAATTAAGCCTTTTGTTTCAATTAAGCAATTAAATTTGTCTTTTGTGGTGAAAGCTTTTTTAATCTATATATAACCCTGGCACTTTGAGTAGGCCACTTTTGCTCTTCTTTTTTACTTTAATTAATGCTTTATTTTTCTTCTAGTTTACTAGTACTCATATCATTTAAGCCATCCTTATGTGTTTGAGAATCAGTGAATAGTTTAATTTCATTCACATTTTCTTGATTAAGTTATAAATCCAAGGAATTACTATTATCTTTGGATTTGTTAACATGCTAATAAAATGTTTGTTACTTAACAGGTAACTATTTCTAATCTACATTATTTTAGCTTTTTTAGGATGAAAACTATTTAATCAAGTTATTTAGTTTGTTTAATCTGTTGCTAACTTGCTGGTTTCTAGTCCTCATTTATAACATGCTTTAATTACAATTTATGGGATGATTTTTATAATTTGAAATGTTTTAAATATTTGTTAAAATTTGAACGATTCCCCTAATTTTAGTTATTAAAATATGGTTGAGGAGATAAACTTTAAATAATGGGTGAGATATCTCTACTATGATTGCTTGTTACATCATTGCTTTTATTACTTTAATTTTATATGGTTTTATGATAATTTTTACTGCTCTGTGGTATTTTCACATGAATCCTGTTACTCTGCCTTGAACCTTAGTTATTGAATGAATTTAAGTAATTTTGCATGAATTCTGATTATTATTGTTATTTAAGTTAAAAGGAATTGTTATGTAATTATTATTTATTCATTTATTTATTTAATTTAAACAGTTTTTCCATTATCTGAAGATCTATTTTTATCAATTACCTTATCATAAAAATATAATAATATTTTACTTTACACCAGAGAAATAGCTACTTACCAATAAAATCTCAAACAGCAAGAGAATAGGTCTAGGAAATGGAGGAAACTTAAAATTAAATGCTGGTAATAATTAAAAAAATGATAGTAAGTTTATTGGAAGTCTACATCCAAAGACAGTAGAACATAAAAACAAATCAAAGGCAAAGAATATAAATAAACTGTGAAAATGTAGAAAACATTCTTTAAATAATATAAAATTATAACCTAAATTCATAAAAATAAATGTATAGAGTTTATAGACTAATTTAGTCTATAGTTATAGTATGTGAATTTAAAATAAAATAATAGATTTTAATGAGCGAACAGGAGTTACGAGATAAAATAAGGCATTATGATTAAAAAGAAAAGGATCTCACAGAAAAGGAGAGACTTTTTGAAATCAGGATGTAAGAACAATAAAATTAATTCATCAATGATAAAACCATATAAGAGAAAGATCTCCTCGAAAGATAGGATAAACTTATTGAATTTGATAAAGCAGTTGTAAGTTTAATTACAATAATAATTCCTTTTTTTTAAACTTTTTTATACTTTTTAAAAAGATAAATGGAATTTTTCTCACATTTTTATCAAACTATAGTAAGAAAGAGAAAAATTGGCTATAGAGTAAATAAACTAAGCAAATCATGAAATTCTCACATTAAAAGAAGAATATGATTAATAACTACTATAATATACATAAAATTTCGAAAATCAGCTAAAAGAGAAAGAGGATACAATTAATAAAATAAAAATACTGAGAGATTAACTTGATAACGAGAAATAATAGGAATTACAGAGACTTTAAGAGGATAATTCAAAGTATGAAATGCAAATAACCTCACTTTAAGTATAATTAAGTGACACTCAAATATCCGAGAGAAGCAAAGATGATTTCATTTAGTAATAGTAAGAGTAAATAAATGATTTTCAAGTAAAGATTCAATAACTTTCAGAAGAAGTTAAGAATGCAAAAATGTTCAAAATAGTAAAGGATTCAGAAGGGAAAGTAGATTCTGAATGCTAATGTGACTTAATGACTCAATCATAAAGCAACGAAATATTAATAAATCAATAAGACCAACTGAAGAAATTGGCTGGTTAAGATTAGAAATATCACTTGCTAAAGAAAAAGTTAAAAAAGCAAAAAGAACTTAATGAGAAGCAGTCAGATGAAATGAAAAATCTCTTGTAATAAGTTGAAGTTGTCTAGTAGCAATTAATTCAAAAATCCCAAGATTTCAATAAAAGCGAGAATAAACTACGAGAGTTGGAAGTTTCGCTTTCTAAAGCTGATAATAATATAAAAATTTTAACTAATTAGCTTAGTAGTTTGGATTAGCAAAAGTAAAACTATGAGGAAAATCTTAAAACCTCAAATGAAGAGAAATCTTAAATGCAGCAAGATCTCGAGAGTTTAATTTCTTATAAGCAAGAAATGGATAAGCTTGTGGATTAGATGAATACCAAGCTTGAAAGAAAGCGAGCAAAGGGTAAATATATGAAGGAAACTATTGAATTTAGAGAGTAGGAGCTAGATAAAAAAGAATTAGTTTTGAGGAAAGTCAGTCAAAGTGCTGAGGATGCTTAAAAATAACTAAAATTAACTTCATTAAAGCTTAGGTAAATAGAGTAAACAAAATTGAAAGATTTAAAAAGGTAGATAATACAGTAAGAATCACTTATCAATGATCTAAATGCAAAATTGAAGCAATTAGGTAACGCCAATTAAGATTCAAGTTTTAATAACTCGCACTCCAGACAAACTTTGAAAGGAAAAGCTTCCAGAATTTAAGAGGTTGATGAAGACTTAGAAAGTACTCAAAGGCACAGAAAATTCAAAGGCTTGACTAATGTGAATAGTATCGATGACTTGAGATCTTTACAAGGTGACAATTCAAAGATCTCTCTTTTGCCTGAGATATAAATTCCAAAATCATTAAAGGGTCAGGCATCAATTTAAAATTCAATCGAGAGAGTTTCATCAATTAAAAGAGGCGCTTTTTCTAATCAGTAGAGCTATCAGGATAGCTACGAAAGACAAGTGGACTAATTTATTAGCAAAGTGAAAGATCCAACTTACAAGAATAATTCCAATGGAATGCAGGGAGTATTTAGCAGTTCAGTATCTGCCTATTAATCTGTTGAATAATTTAAAGCTGCTACAGAGAAGTACGATTATGCACAAGATGGAGGGATGCTCAGTAGTAGAGACAAGAGAGTCAAGGAAATCTTAGAGAGCACTGAACCATATGACAAACTAGTTTACTTTACACAATATAGTATTTGATCTTTACTCAAAATAGTATTAGATGATAATAAAATACATCAAAATGATTTGGATAAATGAACCAATTATTTTCTATAATAAAATTCTTTCATTGAACATTAACTTTTAATATTGAATATCTAATAAATAAAGCATTTTGACATTTACTTATAAGATAAATACTTTACTGATTATATATTTAGTTTTATTCATGTTCTCTAATCTTTTAAAGCTGCTTCTCTCCATGACTATGAAAATTGATCAATTTATGCCATGAATTCATCTTAGAAACATATCTATTGATCTTTATTTTACTGCTGCAAAATTTTTACTTTGTCAAGATTAAGCTTTAAGCCCACACCGTTTTATTATTATTGAGGTTATTTCTCTTAATTTATTGGTTGTTATTATTCATGAATTTTAATTTAAATTATAAAATACAAAGAGTGATCATAAGGATTCATTTCGATAATATTAATTTGTGTTGAGGTTACTTAACCTTAGAGGTGGGACAAATGGTTAAAAAACTAAAAAATATTTATAGTTTTGATTGAATTGCAGTTTTTTAATTGTTTCCGCTGAGACCAATACTTCCTCCTCCTAGGTTTATAGAGCTATTTAGATTTGAACTGTTATGCTTAGAAATTTATGAAGAAGAAGACTATTAAGCATAAATATTGTTCATTGATTGGTTCAAAGCATTTTTCTGATTTTACTGTTTAAATGACTAATTGTTACTATAAATTTGACTTTAATGTAACATTTACTTCTACATCTGATTGTGCATTAAGCTATCTTAATACTGCTTGATTTATTATTAATATTGCTTTTAAGCTAGTTTTTACTGGGAACTAGTTTACTAATTAGATCTGAGTTTTGAGAAGTCTAGAGGAGGAATGAGTAAATTGCAGCTTTGCTTAGCTATTATCACGCTTTAGTTGTTTGAATTGCTTAGTCTTATATCTTCAAAGTCTTCCGAATCACTATCCTAATTACTGAACTTCATAACACTGCTTTTTCTTCCCTCACATAACTGCGATTCTCTCAAACCACCCTCACTGCTCTTTTTTAAGTTTTTTAAGTCATTGAGAATAAATTCTTCGTCTGAATTGTCGCACTGGCTTACTTCTTAAATCTTGAGGTCATCTTAAAATGTAATAAAATATTACTATGATTTATATCTTCAAGAATAATCATACCATCTGCATCGTTTAAACAAAAATTATTTTGTTCATTTATTTCTTCTGAATTATCTTCGTCCATAAAGTCTTCTAGTCCATCATGGTTTATTATTGCTGTAATACAATCAGAATATAATAATGAAACAAAATATTTTGCTTAAAATATTTTAAAATAAAATTACTTATAGAATTCCTTATTGGAATATTGACGGCTGTGATTAAAAAGTGTCATTCTCTTCGGTTTGATTATTTTAAGCAACAATAACGTTATCAAGATCTCTCTTGATTTTAGACAAGTCAAGTTTAGGTATGATTATAGCAGCACTTCTATTTTTCTAATGAAAAGCTATTGTTTAATGCCCATTATTTAATTATCCTATTGGTTGCGAGTTTTTCAGCAGATTTTATAGATTATCTTTCAAACTGGCATTTTGATAATTATTTTACTATGATTTTAAGACAGTTTCTTTTGTTGAACTTTACTTAATAAGGTTACTCTGAGATATTGACTTATTCAAATGTTAACTAGACCTGATGTCTTGCTGAGAATTTAATTGTTTGATTAAAGTTTAGTTATTTATGTCATTTTATTGAAGCTTTTTGAATTCTAATTTCAAAGTGCTTAATAGTTGTTCTTAGTTAGTCATGCAAAGCTGCTACTTTTTGAATTCTTCAAACATTTTCTGCATGTTTTGCTCTCCATCAAGTCTTCTCTAACGTTCGTATTCATAAGATTCCTTAAGTTTTTAGTATTTATCGTTTAGTTACTAATTTTCTCTGGCAATCATATATAAAATTTGAAAAATATTAAATCATAAGCTGTCTAGAAAAATAGTCTTTAATTAAAGTCAGACTTTAAGAGTCACTTTGATTCTTCTAGATTTGAATTATGTCATTGAAAATGTCTAAGACTAACTTTTCTTATTCTGACTACTTTTAATAGTTTTAATTTGCTTAAGGAGACTTTTCTAGTTGAAGTATTTGCTATAAGGTTTCCAATCTATTTTGAGATTAATTATCTACTAGCTTTATTTGAGTAACATTACTTCCAGATCTGTTGTGATGATACTTATCCTTTATAAATAAATGTAAAATTTTGAATAATATAAGCTAATAACTATACCGCCTTATCTTTAAGATTTTAGGATCCAGAAGGTGATATACTTCCAATATCAATTTCACAGTCAGGTACTATTTCAATGTTGAGATCATCCTCAAGTTAAAATTTCTTCAAAGGATTTACCTGAGTTTCAACTTATCTATCTAACCCTCTTAGAAGCTCGTCAAATTGGAAAGCTAACTGGTTGTCATTGCATATCAGATTCTTAAAGTTTTAATTACCATTTAAGACCATACTTTAATTGTGTTTCTAGCTTTAGTTCCCTGTGCTTATTGGGTTATGAATGATTACACTTTAGTTGGCATGATAGTTTTGATTAGACTTGTTTTAAACTACGGTTTGCTTCTAACTTCCGTTGTAGGTAGCTTTATTCAATTAAATGTTGTTATTAGTTAAACTCAAGTTCTGGCTATGGCCTCCATTTATTAGACTGCTTTATTGGCCACTCTTCTTTCTTTGAATGCTGCTTGAATTATTAGTTGGTTGATTGTTAGATCTGTAGAAACTAGCTTGTGAAGGTTGTCTTTATTGATTGTTTAGGATGGTCGCTTAATTTGATGGTTAGTTTTAAAGAAGTACACCTCCTCTGCTGTCACTTTACATGCCATTGTTATTTGATGAATAGTGAGCAGAAGTGATCTTTGATGAATGAGCAGTTGATGAAGTATTTACTTGGTAGTTCGCTTGTTATTACTAAGATGCAGAAGCATTTTTACCTAGAGATTGATTTGGTTGAGCATTAGCCAAAAATGACATATTTTTCTTCAGATTCTTAGTGTTCTGGAGATTTTAGGATGAGTTCTTTTGTTCTTGATTTTTTTGGAAACTTTTGTTCAAATTGCTAGATGTGCTGTTGTAACCTGCATAGTTTGAAGAGCTGTTATTGACCACAATTGTACTAGGATTACTATTCGAAAAGCCTATACCACTCCCTCTTCTCTGATTTATGTTACTAATTGATTTTCCATGTGCATGCTTGCCACTATTAATACCTCCATAAAATTTATAGACATTACTTAACTATTAGAAAATCATATTAAGGTATTGATTTCAGTAAAAACAATACAAAATATCATAATTTATAATTTAGAATCCATTTAGATTTTGCTAAGATTTATTTAACTATATACTTAGACCACTCTTTGAGTTTGATTTGTGCATTGAAGTCTACCCCACTCCTCCAGCATTAACATTATTGCTATTGTTAATAAACCTTTAGTATGTATTGAGATTACTTTAAGCACCATTATTTTGCTAGGAAGTCCTGACAACTGATCCACTATTATTTGCTTTATTTTATTGACCGCCTAATGAAGTGTTTAATTTTGAGCTAGCACCCATATTTACACTCGTGTTATTATTGTTGCTGAGCTTTTACTCATAATGCTCTAAGAAGGAGTTCATCCAATTCTATGTCAGTGCAGTGTTATTTACATTCTGCATGTTTGTGTTTTAGTTTTGCTTGGTTTAATGGGGAAGTTTTTGTTAATGGCTAGTAGGTGGATGCTTTTATTTTTAAGTAAGTATGAGCGATTAATTTTGGCCATGACTATTTGAAGGAACTTGAAGATTCTAGATGTTCATTGATTCATTCAGAAGGAGATTTATGTTACAGTTAAATTAGTTTGAGATAATTAATATAACAAATATCATACTTGAAGTGTTACTAATACCAGGTGGATTAAAATTAAGACTTTTATTTAGATTATTTGGCGACTTATTGAGCTACTAAATTGAAGTGGTACTTCTCACATTTTGATTATTGTTACCTAAGACTGGCTTTTTATTACTTCCGCTTTATTCTTTAAATCCTGAAGTCTTATGGAATTATGACTAACTCTTTACTTTCTTTAAACTGCCAGAGAGTTATTATTATTTATAGAGGCCACCTCCATTATAGTTTGCATATTTTGAGGGTGTATTATTTGCAGATGAGCCTTTGCTTAATGATGAAGTTGTTTCGAAATTTTTATATTAAGGCTTATTATGCAATAGCATCCCTCCAGCTCTTTTTTTATTGGATGAATTCTACCTTAACTACTACTTATAAAGCCTCAATTGCTCATCACCTTCTTTATCATTGCTAAAATTACTTGAGATATTAAATTGATTCAAGTCACTGAAGACTTTTGAACTGGATTTATTGATAGACTTCATGCTTTAATTTTGACTTTAATCTTACTGCATACGTTTCTACACTTCCTTTGATAAATGTTTATTTTTCAAATATTAATATAGCGCCTTTGTAGTAGAGATTTATTGTGAGGATGAGGAGGCTGGAATTTATGAACCAGGGTTTTTAGTAACAGAAATGTTCAAATTGCTATTGCTTGATGAATTTTTCATTTAATTGCTTTTATTATCTAATTTCATACCAGTGACCATGCTCTAATTCAAATTTACACTTTAATTAGTGTTTTAAGCCAGATTCATCAATTACTGTTGCTGTTTTAAGTGAGCTTGGAGTATTTAAGTTGAACTTTTATTGTTTAAGTTTTCTTTCTCTTAATTTTTCTCAGCAAATTAAAATTAATTATAAATGTAATTTAATTGTGCATTTGAAGTCCTTTTGTACTAATTACTTGCATTAATAAACTTGTGTGAGTCTTAATGAGATAAATTGCCATTTGAATTGCTTTTCATTAAACCTATGGCAAAGCTGTCTAAGTTTTGAGATTATCCTGCATTTTTTATGTTATTTTACATACTTTAATTCAAAATGTTTTGCATGCTTGAATTTTAATTTTAAGTCTGTAGCTCTTCCCTTTTTGATGTATATTTTAAATTAATTATTCAATAAGGGATTTTTATCATTAATATCATTAATTATATAAATATGTGTTATTACTATTGTTGTTGTGAGAATATTATTGATGTGGTGCCGCTGAGTAATAATTTTACCCTTTTATATTTTACTGCATGCTTTGATATTAAATAAAACATGAAAAAGATAACTGGAATCATTATTTGAGTAATATTTCTATTACTACTATTGCACACTCTACTTGCTGTAATTTAGTTATTGTGAATTTATATTTGTATTTTTTATTTATTGAGACTGATAAGGCTAATTAGCTGCATTTATAGTGGAGTGTTGTGAACTTGCTTAGCTGTTGGAATGGTATGATTAATTTTAAGGTTTTTGAACTTGAGACCCGTACTGGTAAGCTATCTGTTTATTCTATTGATTTAATTTCAATTGCATGTTACTTTCCATATTAAAATATATCTTTTTTTTTAATATGAAAAAGGTAAATTAAGCAAATTATAATATTCGTAGCAGATATATTAGATGCTATGGAGTTTTCTTTCATAATTTATTTGTTTATTATTTAAATTTCAACTATTTTATAACTTTTAAATTTATCAATCTTATTTCTATTTTTGAATTTTGACAGAAATGATATGATATCTAAATGTATTTAGGACGATAAAATTAATTTATGAAGTAAAATTAATTTTAGTATGCGATGTATATTGTATGGGTATGTAAATTCATCCTAGATTATTTATTAACTATTATGATTAAATTATTCTAAAAAATTCTTTTTACAAAAAAGTTAAAACCTTGCAATTTTTAAACTTTAAATAAGGGTTTTCTTAAATTAACAAATTGTAAAAAACGGTACAAGACTGTATATTTAATTTTAGTAAAATAATGGGACTACTGTTTTATTGTATATCTAATTATTAACAAAGTGCAGCTTAAAAGATAAATGAAATACCATCTAATATGAAGGTTATTATAATAAATATAAGCGATTGATAAGAGAAAGAAAGATAGAGATTTATATTGATTTTGAACTTTTATTGGAACTCTAACGTTAAAAGAGCCACTTAAGCGAATGATATATACATTACATTAAATATTCTTAATTTAAAAGGTATTTAATAATTATCAATAAATATTATAAGAATGCTGGATTTGAGGGGCACTCACTTCTTCTTTCCCTTTGACTTGTTCTTCTTGGATTTCTTGGAGGATTTGTCCTTTTGTTGCATCAAGCGCTTCATTTGCTTCACCTCTTCGATCAAGAAGGCTCTCACGATCCAAATATAAAATAAAAAATTTGCATTTATACCAATCCTAAAGAAAGTATATAAGATACAATGCCAAGCAGGATATGATTTTAACTTACTTGTCTCTAAAATAATATACAGCTCTCTTTAAATTAATGGTGTTTATATCCTATTCATTATTTATTATATTATTGCTTGTCTCTAACCTCAGTGTGGGACAATTTACCGCCGTAGGCTCTGGCAACAGTTCTCTTGGTGATGGTGAGTCTTGAAAGAGCTGGTGATCTGAGCTTGGGAATACCTGGCATGCTTTGACCGGCGCTTCTCTTCAAGTAGTGAATTGTGAGCTTGCCACCTACACAGCAATTGATGAGCATCAGATAATTCGCATTCATAATGGCCCAATTTTTTTTCATGAGAAAGTAATACAACCATATGTAGTTTAAGCTCTATAAAATAATAACAATAATTTAAATGGGATAGAAGAAATAGCTTACCTGGGGTCTTGACAATCTTGTACTTGTTAGAGCCAGTTTTGTAGTGGTTTTGGCGTCTGTAATGAACTCTTCTTTCCAACATATTGATTGGATCTCTTTTATATTTAATAATAAATCAATATTTCTTCCATCATTTATTTATTTTCACACGCTAAATACACACCCTACTCAGGAACATAAATCTATATTTATATAGTCAGTATTTATTAGGAAGTAGGAGTGACTCATAAATAAGAACAGATTAGTTAAAAGAAAATTGTGAGTAACTTTTTATCTTCAAATGAATATTGAATAATTTTATTAAACATATATTGAGTAGTCTGATCACTTAAATTTTAAATTAACTTGTTATACACTTGTGTGATTCTCAAATTAAATATCCTTAGCGTGTTTAAAGAGCAATCAGAAACATCTTTCTTAGGTTTTCATGCCTATAGTTTAGCATTATATTACATGGATTTAATGTGTGAAATTATTCACTTTATCTGTACATTCATATTTCAATACGAGAGCTCTTATTCCACAATCCACTCATGTTTGCTTAGTTCTGGTAGACTTTTCTTAAGCATCTCAGCAGCCATTAAATGATCAGCTTTTCCGAAAGCATAAGAAAATCCATATATTTTGATTGTATCTTTATCGGAGTCGATTGAAATGCGACCACCACCTCTGCAACTGACATGCATCATGTCATCTTCATCAATTAATTCGTTTTCTATGAACTCTGCTAGGATGTCCTTGTGTACTTCATGAGTCCTAGATCCTCTGATCAGCTAGAAAGTTTCATCATTTTTGGCATTTTTTAGTTCAATTACTATGTACTTGTAGTCACCACATTTGTCAATCACACACTTTTAATACTGATTCTCCATTAAAAACCTTGAAAATTCTTTCAGAACTTGATTCGTATTATGATTAATTAAAATAATTTTTTATTTATTATTTAGTGCTAGTTTATTATTTAAAGTTTAATTTTTGTTCCTTTAAGACTTAATGACTTTAATGTCAATAATTTAAGCAAGAATAAGATCGAGTTTTAATTTAAAAATTTTCTGCAGTATTTAGTTATTTATGTTTTGATTTTTTTAAAAATAATAACTCTTTTTTTCGAAAGCAAACTCTTTTTATTCATTAATATTATCTTTTCTAAGTAAAATTTCATTCTTTGCTTAGAATATATTACACAAAAATAATTTGATATACCTTTGTTTTGCCATATTATTTTTCTCTATTTCCCTGTTAGTATCCTTAAATTTCTTTTGTGTATTCTTATTCCTCTTAGAAATACTTTGAGAAGCCTATTATACTTTGACTTTTTAAGAATAATATTTTTATTCATAAAAGTGTTAGTCAGACATATAAAGTCATAAATTTAATGAAATATTAGACTTTAAGGTTCTTAATTACTTTTAAATTTTGTTTATTGTCTAAACCTCGAACTTAAAGTCTCGTCAAAACTTTTAAGCCTATATAAATTATTAATTGAATTAACTACTAAAGGATTTTGAAGGCTTAATTACAGGCTTAAGGGATAGATCCTTTTGTTAATCAACCCAAAAAAGTGAGAATGGTCTACGAGGAGAGTGATGAACATACAGTGGAGATCTACTCCAAAAAGCAAATGCTCTTACTTGATTATTAATGAAAATGTTCATGCTGAGCCTCTACATTCTATCTACACTGCTTCCTCTTTACATTGTATGAAGTTTGTTGTGCTATAATGGGATCACTTTCTACTAACTCTAAGAAGCTTCATTTTGAATTGTTTGTCTTATAAAGCTTTTAAGGGCTGTTTGTTTATTGAGTAGTTTTAATTTTTACATTTTAGTTTAGTCTATATTGATTTTTGAAATTAATTATAAATTTCCCGATCAGTCCACATAAATACTTCATTAGCAATTTATCTACCTTTGTAAATCATATTTAAAACTTAATCAAAACTCATAAAATTTACTTAACGCCTCTATAGATGACTGGTTTTCCTTTATGAATTACTTATGAGAAATCTTAGGCCACTGATACATTAAACTATTCTCTTTATCATCATTTTCAAGTGTTTAGATTTGTGATTATTCTTGCAAATTATCAATTTAACTTTGACTTTTGTGGTCATCAAACATGTCAAACTTAGCTTCTTTCACTATACCTAGAATCTTACTAAGTTCTGATTAATTGTCTTCCATATCAGGTTCCAATATCATTAACGATTACTCAGTTACTGTTTGGTTTGAGGGTTATTAAATATGTTTGGTTGTTTTCATATATATGCCCTCATTATTTGGTGACTTCGCCTTGATGTCATAGGCATAGCTTTATTGACTTAATCTCAGTTACTAGGAATCTTATTTTAAAGTGTGTTCTATATTTGGGAAGGCAGCTGTTTGAAACTCTTGGTGATATTTACTATCGTTTAACTATTATTAATTTTAAATTCCAAATAAATCTTGGTTTTCAGAATCTGGTTATCGTTTGGCATACTTATCAATTAAAGATGGATCGATGTCATTAAGCAATAGATTTGATTTCTTGTCGAAATCTGTTAACCAGGAATTCACTTTGCCCCACATTCAAATTTAATTAATTATTCATTAATTTTACTTAAAATATGATATTAATTCATTGGCTATTTATAATTCTTATAAAAACTCTTTTGACACATTTTTTAAATGATTATGATTTTATCTTTGTATGCTTTCTTTTCCTTCTCCACTCTCACTTCCTTGCCATACTCCTTAATTGCTTGAATGATCTATTTGCCTACTCTCCTAAGTCTAAACTTGCTGACCAGCAACTCTTCCTTAATTTCTATTTATTTTCTTTCATTAATTAAATCTGGGAGGGCAAGTTTCCATGCTTAGTAAGTTTTGTGTTTAATTCTAAAGCAGTAGCGCTTTTACAGTCTCTTCTTTTCCAATCTACACTAAACTAAATTTTATTACAGTTGGTTTATTGCTAATTTTAAAGTATGCTATTAATCATAAAACACAAATAATCTTAAAGTATTGATCTGGTAAAGCCTATCAGCCATTCTTTCTTATTAATCTTATTTTAGCTATTCTTCATATTTTTATTGTCTAACTGAATCGATTAATTACCTAAGACCTTTTCTCTTGATTCTATAAAGATCATGTTGAGATGCTTTTAGCATTTTATTTTGAGCTAGATCTAACTTTAGTTATTTTTAATTAATTTTAGAGAAAACCTTTATTAAAATTATATGATCTACCAACTACCCTAGTGGCAACATGACATACTTAATCATCAATCCTCTGTTGTAGTATTCTCTCGCATTTTAAATAAAAATCAATTTTATAACAATTCCATAATTTTTCAGCTTTAGCTGTTCCAGCTCCTATAACTTTTTAGCTTCCTCTAGCTTTTACATTTCTTCTTTTTTCCTCATTATTTTAGCTTCTCTCTCTTGTTGAATCTTTTTCTTCTTTTCCTCTTCAATTTTAAGCATTGCTTGAATCTTCTCTTCCTCCTGTTTCTAACGCTTTTCTTAATATATTTTATCAAGTTAGTCTCTTTTATCCTTGCGTTCTTTCGCTCTTTATTCCATCTCGAGAACATGCTTAGGTCTTTCAATTGGTTAAGATTTTACAGGGGCTTATTTTTGCCTTTAATTATTGTTTGAATTGGATATTTGAGAATTTTATGTTTAACTTTCGTTAGGATTTCTTTAATTATTACCGTTTTATGATTCCATTTGAGAAGTTTGAGATTGAGAATAGTTGCTCTGGACTTCTAAAGCCTAAGTAGCTTACAAAGATTTCTAAGCATCTTCGTATTGCCTAAAATCATCTGAGTTTACTGATTAGTTATAGAAGCTATTTTAAGTGTCTGTGGGATTGATAGTATTTTATTCCTCATCAATTCGTGATAGCTAAGAGTTTTCATAAGAAAGTTGGTAATTTTCCAAAGATATTTAGCTGATTTCCTTCATCTATTAAACTTCCTTGATTCCTCTAAGTTTGCTCTTCATTTATTCTTTCTATTGTTTCTCAATTTTCATACTTTACAATTTCTCTTCCTCGTACTTTGCTTTCTCTCTTAAATTAGTAAAGAATGAATCAATTTATCCCTTCATTCTATCGTGCTCCTCCTCAATCTCTTTGTTTCTTTTGGTAACTTATATGTTCTTAATTAAAACTTTAAAGCAATTTCTCTTTAGTACTCTATTTCTGTGGATTTAAGCTGTTTACTCCATAATTATTAATTTTTGCTTTTCTTTTTCATATTCAAAACCCCAAAACCCTTTCAGTAGTTTGATTGAGTTTTTGATTGATAAAAGTAGACTATTAGTGCATACTTTATTAGGGTTTTAATAGGGTTTATGTAGGGGTTTAATGTTTAAATATTAGTATTTTAAGTGAGATTTGCGAGGTTTGGGGTCTTTTTATGACAGTGAGTATATAGGTTTATTGTTTAAGTTGCGATTTGGATGTGATGAATATAGTGAATAACTCAAGCCTGTTCTGAATTATACGTCTATAGCAAGGCTCTTCCATAAATCTCCAGAACTGTGAGGTCTCACTGTCTATTAGCATTGAATTTAAAGAGATAGCATCTTAATTCTAAGCCTAAGAGACCTTTAAAATTTTAGCAGCATCATATCGATTATTTAATTAATGATAAGACTCTTAAATACTGGGCTCACTTCTCTCTGGCCTAGAGGGCTGTGATGTTTCATCGCCAATTTCCTGAGCTTCACATCTCTGCTTAATCTATAGCAAACATATATAAAAAGAATGGAATATCTTACAAGACAGTCAATCGCATTAAGATAGTGATTGACTTTAATGTTCCATTTTATAAGTATAATTTAAATTATATATTCGATTAAATGCAGAGGTCTTAAGAGCCTAATATAAAGTTTATACACGCTGATGAAGCTGTATTTACATTCAATACATTTATATCAAGGTCTTGGTACAAGAGGTATAGTAATATAGAAGTTTATGACTAAAAAGTAAAGATATAAACTCATGCAATCCTTGGTGGAATCAGTGAAGATAGTGGCCTAGAGACTTATGTTATCCACCCTCGCTCTATAAAGACTGAATAATACATTAAGTTCCTACAATAGCTTAGAGATAAGTACGCCGACTAAGAGATTATTCTGTTTGTTGATAACTTGTCTGTTCATAAAACTAAAGACTTAAGTAAGGAATATGAAAGGCTAAATATAACCTCTGTATTTAATGTTCCTTATAGCCCTTAGTTCAATGGAATTGAATTATATTGGGGGTTATTGAAAGGTCATTATAAGAAATTGCTGCTCTACCATCTGATGCATGATTTAAAGATAGATACAGTAGATTTTATTAAGAGTGCTGCTAAGAGAGTCAGTGATGAGAAAGCTAAAGTGTGTGCAAGAGAAGGGAGATTTTGTGTATATAAATAAGTCTTAGATTTAAGTGAATGAATAAGTTCACATATTAAATTTGCCCGTAAAGGGGTTTGGGTTCTCTTTCTTTTCTTCCTCTTATGGCTTGCTTGGGTCTATGTTTCTTCTCTTAGTGCCAGCTCCTGCATCTATGTTCATCTCTTCTGGCTTTTATAAATCTTTGTAGAGTCTCTTACTCAATTCTGTTTTACTTGAGACTTTCTCTCTGTGTTTAATTTGCTGCGCTCTTTCATCAAGTATATAGCAGTACCAGTTTTTTCTATAAATTTAGAAGACTAAGCTTATTTGAGATGAAAGGATGCTTTTGAAGTTCCTACAGCCAGGTATCACTTATTTTAATACCTTGCTTCTCTTTTTCTTCAGGTGAGATGCGTATCGTTTCTTGTGAGCTTCTTAAATAACTTCATTTAAGTACTCAGGTTTCAGAGTTGCAAGAACACCAAAGAAGAAGTTTCTCTCTGACAATTTATTAGAGAGCTGTAGCTTTGATGGAAGGTAGAGAGCTACGTCCCGATCACTCATAGCATCGTCATATAGGTTTGTCACTGATATTTCAGGGTAGTTAGGTATCTCTATCATCCTAATTTCATTAGACTTAAAAGCTTTTTTCTTCACTCAGTAAGGCTTTTAAGAATGAGATTTTAGTTCCCTCCTAAGTCGGCAAGAACAATCCAACTATAATGGATTTATTAATTTTCTTAAGAACTTACCTTGCTATACCAAATATCTATAAAGGTCCTCTTTACTTCGAAATTTTCCTATTAAATCTTGAGATTAAATTCTCTTCAGCATCATTCATAGACTCCATCTTGCTTCCTCTTTCTAGAAATGTTAATGAAATTTAAAATTATGGATATCCATTCTAAGTTTATTAAAATCTTTCTATTAAATAGGGAGGACCTACTGGAGGTCAACTTGAAAAGATATACGGAGAAGCATTGAAAAGCTTTCTCCAAGTTTCACAGATTGATTTCCATTTTTATCAATCTCTCTCCATTAAATTGCTCCTAATAATGTTTAATTATTTTAGGAGTCCTCCAAATTAAGTTCAGACTTTATTAGGAGTTAAATTTTAAGGTTAAAACTTAATTAGGAGCATATTAAATTTAAAAATGTTTAATAGCATTACCTCCAAATTAAGTTCAAACTTGTTTGGAGGACCTCCTAGAGAAACAAAACTTCATTAGGAGTATTTTAATTTACTAAAATGTATAAAATTCTCATAAAATATGTCAACTTACAGTTTTTTATGGTTAGTTCATTTTCATACCTCTCAGCAAAGAATCTACCAGAGTGCCTTATACTCTCCTATTATAGTTCATCAAGGTATATTATATCATTATTATAATAAAATATATCAGAAAACTAAAATGAGCGCTAACCTTTTGAGAAGAGCGGCATTACTTGGATCAAGTCAATAAAAGTTATCATTCCAGCAACCAAGAAAAGTAGAGACCAGAGACGCTTGTACTCAGTGGGAGCCTACTTATGACAACTTTGACCAGTCTAGCTTTGAGATTTAAATATAAGTTAAGTAGGAGGTTATCAAAGAAGCTGTGTAAATTGAGGAGGAGGTTAAACAACCCTCCATAGAGCATTAATAAATACCAGCCAAAGTTGACTATTAATGCAAAGAATGCAATAAAGTTTTCCCTTATAAGTCAACTTATAAGAGATACTTGAGAGATATACACAACGATATGCCAAGGTTATATCTCAAGCATTAAAAGAAAGATGGGAAGTATGTTTGTGAGTTCTGTGAGAAGCTATATTCTCATACTAGAGACCTCAAAGTGCACTTAAAGAAAAAGCACAATTAAAGTTTTGTCTTTATTCATGATTCTACAGGGAATAGATTCCTCTAAAAGAGAAGATCAAGAAATCCAGTGGAGTCTCTTAGAGTTGAAGTCTAGAAGTAAGTTAAAATGAAGAAAACAGTCAAGAACTTTCCAGTCTTTGAGATCAATAAAATCATGGTTAAAATATAGGCAGTGAAGATTCCCATATTAAAAATTATTGACTTAGATTCTTGCCTAGAAAGTTACCTCACTCTTGTAGAAAAAATAGAGAAGAGAGTCATTACAGATGACTAATATGCTTACAAGATATATTCTTTCAATTACTTCCTTGCTGATGACAAGTTCCAAATGAATTTGCTAATTAGTATTATGCTCTTTAAAAGGCAAAGTTAAATGAGTGCAGGCATATCATCTAGCTTGATGCTATTTTACTTGGTAAAGATCATGTAGCCTTCAGGCTTCCTTTACTTGAAATGACTTACAGAGAATTCTTATCTGACGATAGATGTCAGAGATAAATTGGTTAGTTAGTATAGCAGATAGTTGAGGGGATTGAAGAGCTTCACGAGCTTGGTTATGTTCATAGAGATTTAAAGCCAGAGAACATCATGATAAACTTTCAGCCTCTTAGAGTTTATATTATTGACTTCAACAGAGCTCAAAGAGTGCAAGCCTCTGCATCAGGAAATGTATACGGCCCTCTTGGATATTTCCCAGAGAGAGAAGATTGGAGAGATGGAGACACTTAATGGGATATCTGGGCTCTAGCAGTAATAATAATAGAGAGCGACATGCCATGAAACGATTACTTTAGCTGCAGGGGTGCGAGATTCTAAGCAGAGAATCAAACAATATCTCGATAAAAATAAAATAAATGGAGGTCTCAGAGACTTGCATACTCAATTATTATCAAGCCAGGCTAAGAGAATTAACAAACAATAGAAACGATCAAACATCAACTTAGAAAGATAAAATTCAGAGAACTGCCACATGACTCTAAGCTTATGTTTGTGTTAAATATTTTATAAACTCGCTTGTTATACTCACTTAAAATACTAATATTTAAACATTAAACCCCTGCATAAACCCTATTAAAACCCTAATAAAGTAATGCACTAATAGTCTACTTTTATCAATCAAAAACTCAATCAAACTACTGAAAGGGTTTTGGGGCTTTGAATGATGCCTGGATTAGAGTCGTTTAGATTATATACTATAGGAAGCTGCTTACTTATAAATGTTGACTCAGTAATAAAGACTAATTTGGCTAAGCCTATAGCTTGTATAGCATTGATTGACCTTATAAGTAAGAGAATTGCTTATTATATTAAGGTATCTTCAGCTAGGTACTTTTCACCTGTATAGTAACCAAGGGCAGCCAAAAAGATACGCACCTTGGAATTTTGGTCTTGGTTTTAGTTACTTGAGATCAACTCTGTAATTAAAAAGAAGAGCCCTTGGTTCACTTAGGGTTTATTTGCCATCTCAAAGTGGTAAAGGAACGAGAAGAGTGATTGAGTATTGAGGGCCATTATTTCTTGAAGGATCTGTTCCTTTTATTAATAATTTGATTATTTGAAATTTTCAAAAAGTTTTGCCAACATCTTATGGCCAATGATTGAGGCATAGTTAATAACCAGTTAAGGTAAGGGTCTTAGAGCTTGAATTGATTCACTTGCTTGCTGAGCTCACAGTAGTCTGGAACTCACTTACCTTCATTTACTCGTTTGATAGGGATTGGCTAAGATTTTGAGAGACCAGTGACTAGGTATCACTGCTGTTCTTGGCTTTCTTGCTTTTGTTATTGTTCATCAACTTTCTCACAACGATATTAAAATCCCATATCTTTTTATAGCCTTTGAAATCCTCCTGCTACACAGGAGACTCAAATCATAGTTGTTTAAATGTAGGAGTTCCTTTGCTCTATTGATTTTGGAGCTATCTTGGGCTCCCTTGTATTCAGCTTTAATGCCCTTCACTTTGCCGCTCTCATCAATATTAGCCTTGGCTTCAAGATTTTCAAAAATTCTATCACCCTGCTCAAGAAGTTGAGCTAACTATTCATTTGAATTAATATTACTTAACTCTAATATAGGTGCTTAGTAAAGGAAAAAGCTTAAAAGCTCTTTGTTCTTCAATCTATAGGGGAAAAGACTCAGCAAGCTGATCAAACTTTTGGGCTGGATTCATGGTATTATTAAGTTTTGATTATAGTATTATAAACTGGATTTTTAAAATAAATAGGCGGATTATTAAAAATACCACTGGATTCTTCAAATTTACTATAAGAAAAACCTCTTTCCTTCACTTATCCAGTAGATTTATAGAGCTACAGCCCGCAAACCAGTTCAAGTGCATTGCTCATGTTAATACCAACATATAAAGGTAAAAAAAGTAGGCTTTCAAGAAATGGCTTACCCGCCATGGGTCTTTTGAGTGCTTTTCGAATCTAGCCTCATTGAAAATCGGCTTATTGGAAAATCAAATCTGGGACCTATTTGAGAATTCAACCCTATATACTGTTCATAATGACATATAACCAGTAGAAATGTCCAGTGAAAGTAGAATGGAAAGCAAAAGCACACATTTTCGAAAATCGAGGTCATGGTTGAAAAGGGGTCCAGACTGGATTTGGATTATAGACTTCAGACTGGATTTTAGACCCTATAAGAGGATGGTTTTATACTAAAGTTAATTTGTTTGAAAAAAATTAGTTAGGAAAGCTACTGGATTTTATGAACATATGAACTATGTATAGTATTAAGAACACTCTCAACAATTCATGAACACTACAACACACAAACCGAACTAAGCAGCATTCTTTAAGACCCTCTTTCTAAAACTCCTGAATTTGCCCTTTCAATATGTTAAATTGTGAAGTTTGGAATTTCGCAATTTATCGATATTAAATCACTATACCAACATATCTATTCTATGTGTATTTATGTATTGGGGTATATATATATATATTAACTTTAGTCTATTATAAACTTTTTAACTGGATCCAATTCAATATATTTGCTTTATTATTAGACCATTCTGTGATTGCATTAATATTATACTATATAATATTAGTCACATATACCATCTATTGCTAATTGCATACATGTACTTGATTCATAAACTAAACATTTCCATTTCTCTTGGTGTCTTAATGAGCACAAAATAAGTCAACAGCAAAGTGATAGAATCAATTTCTATAAATTCCATCTAAACTCAGGGGGGGGAAGTTTCCTGCCCCCAACATTAAATTTTTTATTTTTTGGCAATAAAAATATTAGAAAAATATAAATTTCATTTTCAATTATCATCACTATGTACTAAAAACCTTTTATGAATGTATAATTTTTAAGATACATTACTAATTTTTTATCAAATTATATATTAAAAATAATGCTAAAATATATGTTTTTATTAATAATTAATGTGATTTTCATTAATACTTGAACTCATTATCAAAGTAAAAATAATATTTTATGCTAGATTAAAAATAACTTTATCAAAATTGATGATAAAGATTTTTAGAAAATTAAAAAAAATTATATATTTTTATGTATAGGGCAGGAAACTTCCAAAGGGGGCAGGAAACTTTTCCCCAAACTCATATTTACATTCGAGCTCAATCTGAGTGGCATTAGGTTGGTAATAAATTTAAGGATATGTCTCTGTAAGTTAGTTAAATTATCTCTAATAATAATTATATTTGTTAGTAAATACAATTATATTATAAATATAAACAATATTGATAAACAATGAACAACTTTATTCCTCACCTAATTCAAATTGAATTTACCAAGGACAAACCATAAATAGTTTCAAATAAAAAATATGGGAATTATTGTTTGAAACTAGCTAATTTGTCATTATACTTTTAAATCATGAATACAATATTGTAGGAATACATTTGAATTTGGTAAATTAATTATAATTAAATAAATATAAATCAAAATCTTGGCAGTTAAAGTTGGCTAATTTAAATGATCTTGGGCTAATTCAAATGAGAATTCAAAATTATCTGGACTTTATTACTGGCGGTACTATTTTATCGCATCGAGGGAGTGAAATAACTCGACTTTAATGTGGGGGTATAATTTAATTAATTTAGAGGTGTTTAATTAAAGTCGAGTTATCTCTTTCTGGGGATGCGATAAAATAGTACCGCCAATAGTAAAGTCCAGCTAATTTTGAATTCTCTATCGAATGAGCCCAAGATCGTTCAAATTGGTCAACTTTAACTGCCAAGATTTTGATTTATATTTATTTTAATTATAATTAAATTCCAAAATTCAAATGTATTCCTACAGTAATTATAAATCATCTTTTTCCACTTTATTGTTTTATTCATCTGCAAATTTCTTTTAAAAGACAGTCGAATTGCTCGTAAATCTAAACTGCCAAAGTTCAAGCAAATAATAAACGAGAGCTAACTAAGCGATAAATTCCTCTAAAACAAATGGATTTGACAGAAATACCACTGTATTCTTGAAAAGCAAACTTATTAATTTAGAGGAAGTTGTAGCTTTGCCTGAAGTGATTGTTAAATTTGAAGAAATAATAATCTTCAGACTAAAATGGTTAATTTAGCAGAATAAAATCATGAAAAAAATATACATGATTTGATTACTAAGACTTATATATAAATTCCATTTTATTAAGCTGATATTATGTGGAAATTATAGGAAACAATTTTATTAATAAATGACTTACTTATTAAAAGTCTATTAGAAATGATAATAAATAGTTTTCTTATAAAAATCATTTATTTAGGTATGATGATAAAATATATTAAATTAATCTAGTCATAATAAATAATATATCAAGTAAAATCTATTATTATAATTAATTATAATTAAATATTAATTTGCTTATAATTGACGAATTTTAATTTTGAAAATATAAAGCGATATTTTATTTTATAAGATTCATTAGGTTCATTAGCTAGCAATCTAAATTCTTTCAAAGAAAATTTATGTTCCATTAAACTTTTAAAGATTAAGAAATACAGTGAATAATTTTTATTATTCTATAATTTTAAAATGGTTTTTTCAATGTAATAGCCGTGATTGCGAATAATTTACGAGATGGTAGCAGTATTCAAGCTAAGAGGAAATACGATCATCCTGGAATGAAGAATTAAAGATAGCTGAAGATGCTGTGAGAGAAAACAAAAATGAAGTCATTAGCAGAGGAGTAGATGCTTAAAACAGTCTACTAGAATATTAAAAGAAAATAATTCATTTATAGATAAAATGTCAAAATATTATAGTTTATGTATTAACAGAAGAAATGATATATCGAGAAGAAACATTGTGAAGTAATTAAAAATAAGAAAGGTAAATAAATTCAAGTTCTTTTATAAAAGTCAAAGTTTAATTAATTTCATTAATTTATTCATAGTCCTCTTATTTTTTATAAACAAATAAACTCAACTCTATTGCATTCAATTACTTTTTCACCGTTAAATTTCTCTCAAATGCCAAATTGAAATTATAAATTAGTCTACTTTATCATACTGAATTAAGAATAAATTAGCTATTTACAGTTAAAATATTTTTAAATGTAAGTTAATAAATATTTAGACTTATTCCAATAACTCTTTAGTCCTTTATTTCTATCGTATATCACTTAATTCATATTTAAATAAAAATAAATAATCAAACTAAATTTGTTGATCCAAAAGTTGTATTTAATCTAATATTGAACAAAGGAATCAATAAAACACTTATTTTTCTAATTTATCTAAAATATCCCCTAATTTAGTTTTCAATTTTAATATATAATTATCATTATTATTCTCTTAAATTTGAAAAAATAATTTGTAACTATGACTTACTTAGATTCCTCTATTAAATTATTATTGCCTAATCAAATTTGTCCAAAAAAGCAAGACTTCCTTCTAAAAAATATTATAAACTTTTTTAAACTTCAATTTTTCATTTGTATTAGAGTGGGTAGCTGTCGTATCTTTTATATATTGAACTAAATCTCCATAGATACAACTATACTAAATAATATGTGAACAAAAATCATTAAAAATGGATCATAGATGTAGAATTATTTACAAAAAGATTAAGTAGTCCTCATCTTTATTGAAATTTAATTCAAAGATTAATAATGCAAAATTTCATGAAAAAATAAAATAAATAACAAACTATTTTAATAGATTGCAAATAAAATAAACAATTGATGATCAGCAACTCGAGTAGGAATAATGGCGATCAATGAACTAACTGCATTGTTGAGACTCAATTAAACTAGTATAAATATGAGTTTTACAAAACTCTATTTTGTGGGATAATCATACATTCGCTAGCATTGATAGTACAGTAAATAGTTTAAGAGTTAAAGTTATTGAAATAATAAGACATATAAATTCAAAGATAAGAACTTGAAGCATTATCGACGATAATTGAGGGTCGACATTTTAAAATAAGTGAGTCAATAAATGACTATCAAGGCTTTATATGTTAATAAAATAAATATTCCTCATTTTGCATAATAAGTTATATAATTGTACGTTGTTCTCTGTAATAAAAGTATTTAAAAGTAAAATACTAGACTTTATGGAATAAATAAACTTAAGTTGTCATGTATTAAAATAGATGTAAAAAAAATAAATAATATTAAATTTTGTCGTAAAATACTGTTAAATTTTAGATCAATAAAAATATCGATAGTTATATTTTTTTTCTCATAATTAATCTATAGAAGCATAGAACATTATAAATCAAAAGAAATCTAAATTTTTAATGAACACGTTAATCTTTGATCATACCAATTATATACTCCAGTTAACTCAAAGGTAGAGCTTCAATGGCCAAATTATACCATATAACTTATTTTATGACATTAAAGATTAAAAATATTGGTAATTTAATTAAAAGAATTATACCTACACTAGTCCACGATACATTAATAAATAATCATCAAAAAATAGTATTTGAATAAAAAAAATAAATATAAGAAAGAAGTGTATTATATTTAAAAAAGAAAATCAGTTTCTAAATATCAAACTTAACATTAAAAACTTCATTATTTAAAGATTAGTGTCAAATCAAATTTATATATTAAAAAATTATATGAATTTAGGAAATATTTTTGTAACATGAAGGTGTAACCTCGATGACTAACTATATTTATCTTATAGCGAACAAGAGTACATACCTTTAGCATGCACCTGAGCAATATGTCCAACTGACCGTGAACAAGTAGAAAGTATTGTTGTGGGAAAATACATGCTTTTTTGAATTTTCAATTGAGAAGTAATATATAAATTTATTTATAGTAAAATGGTGGGGGAAGTTGCCGGCCCCCATGCAGTTTTCTGCCTCCTTTGGAAGTTTTTTGCCCTTACTATGAAATTTATATTTTTTGCAATAAAAATATTAGAAACTTATAATTTTTAATTTCAGTTATCATGACCATATATTAAACAACTTGTATTATTTTATAATGTTTTTATTCTTTATCAAATTATATAATAAAAATGATGCTTAAATAATTTGTTTTTTATTAATACTTAATTTTATTTTTATTAATACTTGAACTTATTATCAAGGTTAAAATAATATTTGATGATAGATTAAAAATAACTTTATCAAAATTGATGATAAAGATTTTTAGAAAATTAAAAAAATTAAATTATATATTTTTATGTATGAGGCAGGAAACTTCCGAAGGGGGCAGGAAACTTGCTCACCCTTCAAAATAAGACGATGAGACCCATAGAAGCTAACAATAATGATTTTCCTCTCACACTAGAGGTCGGGTTAATAAGCTACCACAGCGAAAGGACAGAGACTACTATTTCAGAAGCGGTGGAACCTGGTAAAAGTTTTCACCAATCCTCCCTTTAATTGTTTACTGGAAGCAGATCTCTGCTAGCTCTTTGGGGGATACTCCTAGTTCTTTAGGCTCTTATCTCGTATGCATCTTAATAATAGAGTGAAATGGAATGGGGGCGAGGTAGTTTTTCGGAGTGCTTTAGTTCACTATTTGCCACATCATTGATTGCCACGTCAAGTCATTTAAGATGCGTCTACGTCACTACTAAGATTGATAGTTTGATTTTAGTATTAAACAGTGAATATGTTAAATTTAAATTTTTAGTTACTCATTAATCATCATTTCTTTGTATTTTATTTCTCTTTAATTAAATATTAAAGTTTTGAAAAAAATATTTCTTAATCTATTAGTATATTCATTAAAAGCCTTAACTATTGAAAATAGAGTCTTTAACTAACCGTCTTATAACCTTTTAATAGTTAATTTATCGAAAGTTTTAATCATTTCAGCAAGTATTTAGAACTATATTTCAACGTTAGAAAAACTTTATACAGAGGAGAAATCAAATGAATACGAAAATTAACTTAAACACTAATATTAAGATTGCCTGGCTGATTTGAAAAACAACAATTCCTTTAAATTTAAGAATTAAATTCTCAATTTTTATTAATATATTAAGAAAAATATTTAATAGATAAAAGCAACTATATAAAATTAATCAATTTTTTAATCTTAAATCTGTTCATTTAGCTGCTTGTGTTGTCTTAATTAAGCATCAAAGCTGTTTCAGTCATCACACCTTTCTTGCTTTGTAGTGATCAGAACCATGAAAGCTATTCTCTTTTGAATACTCATATTCTTATCGCCGAAAAGAGCTGAGCTTTTGGACCTTCTGTTGATTCCTTCACTATTACAAGCTTCAAGAGTGCTTTGATCATGATCCTTAGAGATCAGGTTCCTCCATTTTATTAGGTGAAATTTTAATAAATCTGAGATTTTAAAATAAATCAGGCAAATTTAAAAATTTTTAAGTTTTAATGATTAATGATAAAAGTTTTAGCTTATATATATTTAAAATCTATTAAAAATTTTTAATAGGGATGTCATAATTAATTTTAAACAGTCATTATTATTTAAGACAGTCAAAACCCCAAAACCCCTTAATGAGGTTTATAAGTGCTTTGATTTGTAGGGAATTTGTTAGGGGTTGGGGTTATTATTTAAATGCGAGACAAAAATAGCAAGCTTATGGGGTCTATTTAAGATGAAGAGTATATAGATTTAGTGTTTAAACTGCAATATGGATGTGATTTATACAGTGAATAAGTCAAACCTGTACTTAATTATAAGTCAATTGCACTGCTCTTAAAGAGAAGTCCTTCAACTGTTCGCTCCCACTGCCTTATAGCTGTATAACTAAAGCAATAATAGCTGAATTCAATGCCTTAGAGGAAGTCAAAGTTTCAATAGAAGCATATTGACTATCTTATTAATGAAAAAACTTTGAAGTATTGGGCTCACTTCTCTCTTGACCAACGAGCTATTATGTTTCACCGCCAGTTCCCTGAGTTGAAGATCTCTGCATAGTCTGTTGCTAACATTTATAAGCGAAATGGTATCTCTTACAAAGGTGTGAATCGTATCAAGAGAGTGATTGATTTCACTCTGCCATTTTACAACAATAACTTAAATTATATTTATCATTAAATGCAGAGAGTCTAATAGAATAATATTAAGTTTATACTTGCTGACGAGGCTGTGTTTACCTTCAACACTTTCATCTAGAAGTCTTGGTGTAAGAGGCCTAGTAATATAGAAGTATATGACTAGAAAGTCAAGGTATAAACGATGGCAATTCTTGGAGGAATTTGTGAAGATACTGGTTTAGAAACTTATGTTATTCATCCTCGCTCTATTAAGACAGAGCAGTATATAAAGTTCTTAGAACAGCTGAGAGAGAAGTACCCTGAATAAGAGATAATACTGTTTGTTGATAATCTTTCTGTTCATAAGACTAAAGAAACAAGGAAGAGTTATGAACAACTTAGAATAACACCAGTGTTCAACGTACCTTACAGTCCATAGTTTAATGGAATTGAGTTCTACTGGGGTATATTAAAAGGTCATTACAAGAAGCTGCTGCTCTACCACTTGATGCATGACCTACCTATTGATACAGTTGACTTTATTAAAAGCTCAGCGAAGAGAGTAGATAATTTATTGGCTTAAAAGTGTGCGAAAGAAGGGAGAGTGAATGTATATAAATAAGTTTTATAGTTAAGTTAATGAATATATAAGTCACATTTAGAATTCTTTAGAGGGAGCTGGCTTCTCTTTCTTTTCTTCTATTTCTTGCTTCCCTCCTCCTAAGTTTCTTCTCTTGCTGCCAGCTCCTGCATCTATGTTCATTGACTCTGGAGGCTAAATATTTGAATAAAGTCTCTTGCTAACTTCATACTTTGTCTGCGACTTTCGCTCTCTGTGAAGCTTGCTCTATTCCTTCATCAAGAAGATGCCAGTTCCAGATTTTTCTAAAGAGTTAAGCTACAAATCTTACTAGAAATATAAGGGTGCTTCTGCAGCTCTGATAGCCAGCTCTCACTTATCTTGATCCCTTGTTTGTCTTTATCTTCTGAAGAGATGCTGTACCTTTTCTTATGAGATTCTTGAATAATTTCTTTCAAGTAATCACATTTGATTAGTTGCAAGTATGCCAAAGAAATAGTTTCTTTCAGGTAGTTTATTTGACAACTGCTTCTTAGTAGGCAGGTACTGCGAAACCTCTGGGTGATTCATAGCATCATCATATAAGTTAGTCACAGAGATTTCTGGATAATTTGGAATCTCTGCAAACTTCACATCTTAAGTTTTCAAAGCTTTCTTCTCTTCGCAGAGTATTGCTCTTAGAAATGAAATTCTAGTACCTTCCATCGTTGGTAGAAACAAACCAACTACATAATCAAGATTAGTTAGTATGAGTTCATTACCTTGCTGCATCAGGTAGCGATGCAAATCCTCCTTGCTTCTAAATCTTTGAATCAATTCTTGTGCTTGCCCTCTATTCATTGCATCATTCATTGACTCCATCTTGTTTACAGATCTAAGAAATGATATTCAAATTTAAGTTTATTGATTTCAATTATATACCTCTGTAAAACTTACTATTAAATATGGGCATCCTATAGAAGGTCAACCTCTTAGCAGGATATGCAGAAGGTTTTGAGAACTTGTTTCAAACTTGAGAGATTGATATCAATTTCTACTGTTATAGTTCCATATTTTTAAATTTAAATTGGTGCGTACTTAATTAGGAGCAGCTCCTAAAATGCTAGTACTTAATTAGGAGCATTAATTAAAGCTAGTACTTAATTAGGAGCACCCTAATTTTAATCATAAAATCACAAAATACCTCCTAAAGCAGTACGTACTTAATTAGGTGCACCTCCTAAATCAGTACGTACTATAATCAACTTATTATTGAAAGTAAAAATGGTTACTTTATCACCCAGATTTAGAGCTGGATCGTCTCTTAGCACTCATATTTCTTCTATAATACTCTAAAAACTTCCCTTGAAACTTGTAGGCTTGCAAAGCTCTCATATAAGCTCTCAGTTATAGAGGCAGTTTTATAATTTTAAATTCAAATTTAAATATGAGCGCTAACATTTTAAGAAAAACAACAGCACTTCCATAAAACTAAATGAGACTTACCTTTGGCAGCAATAAAAAATGTGATAACTGTGAGATGAACTCTCATAAGGAACTACCTGAGCTATCACTTGAGGTCTCTGTTATTAAAATAGAAATTAATAATAGAAAATAAATGGCAAACAAGTGTGTGGGAGACAGAGAGGAGGAGAAAGGTATTAATGAAATGCCTATACAAACTGAAGAAGTAGAAGTATACTTTTGTGAGTAGTGTGAGAGAGACTTCGCTCATAAATCTAGTTGGTATAGGCATATGAAAGAGCATAGAGAAGCCAAGCCAACTATATACTTAAAGCACGATAAAATCGACGGAAAGTATGAGTGCTTCGAGTGCCATAAGCAGTATGCTCATACAAGAGATTTAAGGAAGCATCTTTTAAAAGCTCACAAGAAAGATTTAGAGATTGAAAAGCATGAAGATGAATTGAAGCTACTGAACAAAAGAAAAACAAGAGAATCTTCGAAACTTGTAGAGCTTGAACAAGCTAGTGAATCAGAATATGTGAGGAAATCACGCAACCTACTAGCATCCGAAATCACAAAGATCATGATTAAAATTCAATACAAAAAGATTCCTGTTCTTGCCTAAATTGACCTAGACACTTCACTTTAAAGCTACCTTATATTAGAAGAATCTTTTGATAAGAAAGTTATCAATGATCATCAGTATGCATACAAGGTGTATCCCTTCAACTATCTCTTAAGTGATGATAAATACTAGATGGAGTTTACAAATGAGTATCAAGTACTCACTCAAGCAAAGTTCAAAGAGTGTAGATACTTAATAAAGTTAGATGCTGTTCTCCTTGCCAAGGATCATGTTGCTTTCAGACTCCCACTCTATGAAATGACCCTAAGAGATTTCATTACAGATCAAAGAAATCATAAGTAGCTTGGATAAATAGCAACTCAGACCATACAAGGTATAAAAGAGCTTCACAAGTTAAGGTTTGTTCACAGAGATTTGAAGCCAGAAAATATAATGATAAACTTCTCAACAGTAAGAGTAGCAATAATCGATTTCAATAGAGCCTAAAGAGTGGAAGTATCAAGGCTTGGAACTGTAATGGGAACTCAAGGGTACTATCCAGAAAGAGAAGACTGGAGAGATGGTGACTTTTAGTGGGATGTGTGGGCTTTAGCAGCAATAATAATAGAGTGCGATACGCCTCGCAACGATTAATACTCTACAAGGTGTGAGAAGGATGCTAAACAAAGAATAAAGCAATTTATTGACAGAACAAGAGTATCTCAATCATTGAAACAAATGGCAGAATCAATAATAATAAAACCAAACTCAAGATCAGACATATAAATAGAGCAGATAGAGTTGTGGTTAAGTAAGATAAACTTCAGACCTCTACCACATGATCCTAAAGTGCATTTTGAGTGATTAAATTAAATACATTTACTATAAATTTCACATTAAAAACTATTAATAACCCCAACCCCTAACAAATTCCCTACAAATCAAAGCACTTATAAACCTCATTAAGGGGTTTTGGGGTTTTGACTGTCTTAAATAATAATGACTGTTTAAAATTAATTATGACATCCCTATTAAAAATTTTTAATAGATTTTAAATATATATAAGCTAAAACTTTTATCATTAATCATTAAAACTTAAAAATTTTTAAATTTGCCTGATTTATTTTAAAATCTCAGATTTATTAAAATTTCACCTAATAAAATGGAGGAACCTGATCTCTAAGGATCATGATCAAAGCACTCTTGAAGCTTGTAATAGTGAAGGAATCAACAGAAGGTCCAAAAGCTCAGCTCTTTTCGGCGATAAGAATATGAGTATTCAAAAGAGAATAGCTTTCATGGTTCTGATCACTACAAAGCAAGAAAGGTGTGATGACTGAAACAGCTTTGATGCTTAATTAAGACAACACAAGCAGCTAAATGAACAGATTTAAGATTAAAAAATTGATTAATTTTATATAGTTGCTTTCAATTCATTATCTTCACTTTGTAATACTAGTTTGGAACTTATTTATTAGTTAGATAATATATAGTAACAATCAAATTGTTGAATAATTAGAATTTAATTTCTAT
This sequence comes from Oxytricha trifallax, assembly GCA_000711775.1. Lineage (NCBI taxonomy): Eukaryota > Ciliophora > Spirotrichea > Sporadotrichida > Oxytrichidae > Oxytricha > Oxytricha trifallax. The sequence goes on along the minus strand of ARYC01003301.1, from coordinate 9,101 downwards.
GAAATCACTCAGCTAACAGTACATTACTAAAAGTTGCATGTTTACTGTTTATCTGACATACACTGCAGTTGCTGCCGACTAAAGTTTTTAGCAGCTGCAGCAACTGGACTTCCACCTCCTAGTCCTTCGACTCCTAAGATTCTGGAAGCTAAGAATCCAAAAGGAATTATAACTTTGTTCCATTTGCATATTTATTAATACAATTCTCTACAAAACATGGTTCAGGATTCACTAAAAGCACCCCTCAAAATCAGTATAGAGTATATTAAATCTTTATAGAAGTTTAATCATTGAATTGATAGAGCTGAAACTTTTAGTAAGATTTGAAAATGAGGTGTAAGTAGAAGAAAACTTTAGTCAGAAGCATCTGTAGTGATAGTTGGATTTGGAGAAAGTGATGTAGAATAACAAGAGATAAATATTACTTAATATGAATTGTTTTTATTAATAATGTTGAGCAATGGACGAGAGGGATAAAAGGCATCGGTGAGGAATGGAAATCAATACCCCTTAATTTTTATCCCACTAATAATTAAAAAATATTAAATTTATATTCATTTAAATTTTATTGTAGAAATACATTCGAATTTGGGAAATTAATTTAAATTAAATAATTAATTATATAAATTATTGGCAATTAAATTTGGCTAATTTGAAAGATCTTTGGCTCATTCGATAGAGAATTCAAAATTAGCTGGACTTTACTATTGGCGGTACTATTTTATCGCATCGAGGGAGTGAGATAACTTGAGTTTAATTAAACACCTCTCACATTAAAGTGAAGTTATTTCACTCCCTCGATGCGATAAAATAGTACCGCCAATAGTAAAGTCCAGCTAATTTTGAATTCTCATTTGAATGAGCCCAAGATTGTTTAAATTGGTCAACTTTAAATGCCAAGATTTTGATTTATATTTATTTTAATTATAATTAAATTCCAAAATTCAAATGTATTCCTACAAAAATGATTTTAGTACTACAATTATTAGCAAATAAGTCTATTTATTTTAATATTTTGTGCATCTAAATAACAATTACTTGTATCAAATAATTCTCATTTTTTATAAAAGCTATCAATTTAAACTAAATATATTTTTTATATATATTTTAAATAGTCATCAAATATTAGTTATTGCTACTATAATCAATTGATGATAAAGGAAATTGGATCTTTATTTTATTACAATCATAATTGAAATGAAGATGAGTTCATATATTGTTTTTTAGTATAATTATTTAAAGTAGCATATATCTGCTTGTCATTAAATAATAAGACTGTTGATTAACTAATAAAACTAATGATATTTTTTGCAGATTTAGATGGATTCATCCATTTGCTAGATTTGAATGTCATCTAAAATTGCCTTTAAACATTAGAAAAGCTACTTGAGAGTTAGAATAAAACGAATTACTTGTACATGATCAAATTAAATCAAAACAAATTGTATAGAATTTATGTCATAAATAAACCTTATAACATCAAATGAAAAGAATGAGAGAGACTAATATTCAAGAGCATTTGACAGTGCTTTTCAGTTAATAACCATTATGATGCTGTCAAGGTTTGGTTTTGAGATGACATCAGTGCGCCTAATCAAAGAATGCTAAATGATTGCGATAGCAAACTAAACAAGAAAATATATATATTAAGATTATATGATAAATTATTAGAGTTGATTAATGAATCTAATTCAACATTATTTTTAATATACAATTGGGGGGGGGAAGTTTCCGGCCCCCATGCAGTTACCTGACTCCTTCGGAAGTTTCCTGCCCCTAACTTTGAATTTTATATTTTTTTCAATAAAAATATTTAGAAACATATAATTTTTTTTTTCAGTTATCATGACTATATATTATATAACTTGTATTAATATATAATTTTCAAGGTATGTTATTATTCTTTATAAAATAATATATTTAAATTAGATGCTAAAAAAATTGTGTTTTATTAATAATTAATGTGATTTTCATTAATACTTAAATTCATTAAGGTAAAAATAATATTTAATGCTAGATTAAATATAATTATATCATAATTGATAATAAAAATTTTTAGAAAAATAAAAAAAATTATATATTTTTATGTATGGGGCAGGAAACTTCCTCCCTTTGGTGCATATAAAATTTTGGCCAAGAAACTTCCCCTCCAATTGTTATACAAAAGAAGTAAAAAAATTTACCATAAAAATTAAAGATAAAATTAAGATTAAAATTAAAGTATAACCTTAATTATTGCATGATTCTTATAAATAAGCCATAATTACCTACTATTCATTTATGTGGAAAATTGAATTAATTATTGTTATTTTAATTCATTTAATAATAGAATTATTGGTAATATTTAAAATTCAAGATGATCCTTCTTGATAATCTTCATTCTTATCATCTTCAGCATTTTCCTTATCATCATAGCCTTTCTCATAAACTTCCCTCTTCATTTCCTTTAAAATATTTGCAGGGTAATTTTTTCAATGTCTTTTACAGGAAAGTTATTTTATTAGCTAATAATTTGCCGTTATTAACAGAAAATTTGACTACCTGATTCCTGCAATCATTGTATTTCTTCTCTTATTTATATATTTATCTGTTATCTAATTAATATTTTTTAAAAATTCTTGCAAATATATTCTTTTATTAAAAGCTCTGTTCTTAATTACTTCAAATTTCCCTTCTCTTCTTTCTCCAACATGCTTCTTTCTCTAATTGAAACAAATATCATGCTTTGATTGATCTTTATATTTTATTTTATAATCAACTGCTGGTGAATAACCTTTATTCCAAAATCTTGCCATATATAAAATAGCTTTATTTTAATTTACCATAAACAATTTTTAAGAGTAATTTTGTTGTTGAATATTTGTTATTCTTTTAGAGGTAATCATTTATATTCTTATATTAGTATATTTGTTATTGCTTCTAGATTTAGAATTTATGTTGTTGATATGCAATTCATTGAGCATCAATTGATCTACTTCTTAGTATGCAAGTTTTTCCACTTCTCACTCATCTTCTTAATTTGCTGAACCGCTTCAAAGTTGGATGCTGCAAGTTTGAATGTTGCATCTCACACAGCGCAATAATAAAAGAAGGCTAATTGAAGGGATTACTTGGCTTTTTTAAAGATTAACTGCATCGTTTTGTAAGACTTTGTTGCACTTATCAATCTTGAAGGCCGCACAAGGTTCAACATCCACCTTTTAACAGCTTTTCCATTGTCTAATTTCTTGAGGTTTGCTGTATCTTGTTTTCATTTGCTGTTATTGATTTATTCACAATTATCTGTTGATTTTATACTTATTTGCAAGACTGCTAATATATGTGTAAGGCAGAATTTAATTACGATTTATATTTAAATTATATATTAAGCATAATTTTTGAACACAATATGATTTTTATAATTCATAATATCCTCAAAATTTCGCCCAATATATAATGCAATTGATTGGCTTGTTTACAAGCTTCTATAATATAATTTGAAAGATGTTATTTAGTTAATGAATAATAATTTTATTGTATTTTACAAATACACTATTGAATTATAAAAAATCTTAATGAATGATTATTAAAAAAATTAAAAGATTTAAAGTTCATTCGAAAATATATAAAAATGAACTGTCCTACATTTTTAACAAATTATCTTTGCCCCATTAAAAACAGCACTTATTTATTAGAAATCACTATAAAATAATGATATTATACTATTTCATTAAGGACAATAAGTAAAACAATTTGATTTAAAGATAAATTTAATGTAAATTTAAGCGAGCAATATCACGAATTTTGCTAGCAAAAAATCCTATTAATTTTAGTATTCTTATTTTAAATAGATACATAAGGTACTAAAGGCATGGATATTCTAAATTATGTGGGTATTGATATCATATTTCACTACTCAATAAGCATCTTTCTCCTGAAAATAAGTATTATTACCACTCCTTAATCTACTTAATTCTGATTATTATTGTAGATTATAGTCTTTGGGAAATCCTATCCAGATTTAGTTTGCTTAAATTGCTATATAAAGAAAACAAGTAACCTTATAAATTCTGAGAACAATTATCATCATTGCTAATATTAAAAATTAACTTTATGCCATTAAAATTAATTGAAGCTATTTGATAAGAAAGTTGCCAATAAGAACAGTGAGTTTCATTAAAGTCTAAAAATGAACTTATGGAAAAGTGCAGTGAAATTTAATTATAATATTGCATAGGTTGTAGTTTTTTAATTTACTGTCGATAATGAACATTTTTAAAGGAATTTCTACATAAAAGATAGTTTAACGAATAAATTTGAAAAAAGTATTGAGTTAAAATTTATTATTAGTAAATATTTACCTAAAATAGCAAAATAATCGTGAATATAATCAATTAATCAACTTTGTACATTTCTTTTTAATTATATTAATTTTATTCTATTTTTAGGTACTCTACGCATTTAAGCTGTTTTGCGGTAGAGTACCTTAATTATATTAATTTTAAAATAAATTAGTTTTTAATACTTCAAATAAATAAGTAATTTAGTTTATAGAAAAAGTAATATATAATTTAAAGTTAGTAAATAAATTTAATAAATAAATAATTTTCACAATTTAACTTAATCCCATTAAACAAGTGGCTTAATATGGCAACATTTTAAGATTATTCTCATTTTTATATTTTATATTTATTATATATTACTTTTTCTATAAACTAAATTACTTATTTATTTGAAGTATTTAAAACTAATTTATTTTAAAATTAATATAATTAAGGTACTCTACCGCAAAACAGCTAAATGCGGTAGAGTACCTAAAAATAGAATAAAATTAATATAATTAAAAAGAAATGTACAAAGTTGATTAATTGATTATATTCACGATTATTTTGCTATTTTAGGTAATTGCTATTTCAATTAAAAGAAAAATATAAAGAGACTGTTTTATAAGATTAAATTGCAAATAAAACAGTGAAACTAGGATTATACAAGTTTTAGCCAGAATCAATAATGCTTTTTGCTTTTCTTTTTTATTGTTGTTAAGTATTCATTTCATGAAATTTTAAACCTGAGGCAACTAGCACTATTCCATATTTAAATTTAATCAACGCAACTTAAAAATACTTGAGCAAAATTTTTGTGGTGTTAAAGTGAAAATATCCCAATAAAATTTCTTATTGTTAATATATATATATGATTATAAGCTTGGCAAAAGTTTTAGGGTTTTTAAGGCTTATCATCAGAAATATATTTTTTAGCAAGATTATTTTGAATTAGCTTATGGCAATCTCAAGTAAAACGGTGCTTATGTAAAAGTAAATAATTAAAAAGAGAGAATAATGCGACTTATGTAGTGACATAATGGTGTTATTTTAATTATTTATAATAATAGTATTTTCATAATTCTCCAAAAATTTTATAATCATTCTTATTTAATCTTGGATTGATAGATAATAATTTTCTTATATATATCAGCTTTATACAATCTGAGTATAATATCATAATTATTTATATATACCTAGTTAAATGCAAAGACTTATTCAAAATGTAAATAGAAGTATTGATGCATCAATTAAAATAAAAGTATCAGAAAAGTACGGTACATAGATTGATAAAAAAGTAAGTAGATTAAATCAAAAGCAAGAAAATTTAAAATAAAGAGTAGTCTGATTCAAAGATTCTATGATTTTTTTGTTTATAGATAGATCCCAAATTGATGGTAGTTTATATTTTGAAAAGAATTATCCTGCAAACAAGCTTAGAAGGACACAAAATCAAAATATAAGCATATTTTACATATATTTACAGCCTTATTTCTTATAAAAACCCTTAAATTTCCATCATAATAGATACGAGCCAAATGTTTAACTATAATAATTTTAAAAACAACTTTAAATGAGTACATGCTAATTCATTTTACTTGATAATGAAAAAAATATTAATCAAAAATATATTGTTTCTCACAATAACAATAAATGACAACCATACCAAGTAGACAGCTGAACTTTATTGCAATAAGGTTAATGTATATTGTGAATCATAACACGAATACTTTGACTATGGGGCTGAAAATGAAGAAAGATTTGATAATTTTTTGGGTCAGAAAATATCAAAATCTAATTAAATCACCATAAATGTTAGTATATATTCAAGAGTTTGATTTTGCCAATAGTGCCATTAAAGTATCTTTCAATAAATGTTTTTAAAAAGTGGAGTTTGTAATAATTTACATTAGAATCCAATTATTAATATTTTATAATCTTTATTTCTTTAAAAAAGAGTTTTTATTAACTTAAGAAAGATAAAGACATCTAAAACTCAACTATTTTGCATTTTAAAGCATAAAATATTTATTCTTACAAATAAATGAACATTAAAAAAAGCTTACAATTTAAATAATCAATTATTCCTTGGTAGTGCACTGCAAAATTTACAATGAATTAAATAAAACTTTAATGTATGTATATTTTTAATTCTTATATTGGAAAAATCATGTTGCATTAATGCTAGAATGCTTTATCACAAGCTTATTAAACAATTAATTAGGGCCTTTTGCGATGCCAAATTTAAATTTGTCTATTTTAATGATATAATCGAGTACTTTCTACTGATACTGATGATGAAATAGAGGAGGCAATCATGAAATCATAATAGAGTAAGATTAACTGAAATGAAATGACTCCAGCAAGTATTGCAATAATCACTTATATTTAGCGGATGATATTTATTAAAAATTTAGAAATTAATTAATTAATTTCTAAATTTATCTATAACCATTAAATATGCATTATTATATTTATACTCCGGTTAATTAAATTTAATTTACAAATATATTTCTGAACTATACTGAATGACAAGCTAAGCACAATTATATTGGGTGGTAAAAGTGCTTAAGAAAGAATTCTCATCTGTATAGTCACTTTTAGAAATTGACTTCACCAAATATGATACGTCCTCATTAATTTTATTTTTAGAAAGACGGTTGCCTATTTTATATCTAAGTGTTTAATTAAAGAATTAGAAGAATGCTATATGCATCCAATTTAAGACAAGAATAACGCATATATGCAAAATTAAATAAAAATAGGTGGAAAAATTGCAAATTAGCTAAGCAATTTAAAAGAGATAGTAACGAATTGGGTTGCTATAAATATAGAGATGATTGGCATCGACAAAAGAATTACTTCAAATTTGATACTAGAAGTGTAGACCGCTAATGCAACATTTATAAATCTAAAGCTGATTAATTAAAGTTTTATAAATATAATTATTTAAGCTAAGCTATTCGTTTAACAATCTATTTGATCTATAGAAAACTCATAATATAATACTTTAAGATCAGATAAGATGGCATATATTTATTTTACTATTTAATTAAATCTGGAAGAAGCAATTGAGGTGCAAATTATTTATATACATGCCTAAAATTTATTATGACTGTAGAATAACTTGGATACATAGATGCCAATAGTAGGTCTCTACTAAGAGATTGATGATTTAATATTACCAATAGCGTGTAATTAAAGACCATAGATAATGAATAATTATAATTATTATAACTATCACTTGATTGTATTTCGATGAATTTAATACATTCACATAGTTCATCAAAGATATTTACTGATACATTAAGTTTAAATTTATTTGCGTTAAGCGTATGCTTGATTTATTTGTTTTCAGTTTTTAACTTATTAAAATTCAAGTTACCCATGCGCCATCATACTTACCAACCTACTATTATTATCAAAATAGATTTAAAATGGGAAATTATGAAAATAAAATTAAAAATTAAATTAAATATGGAATTTTAGTATTTTTTGATTTATAGTATCGTTTTAACTGATATTGATTTGAATTTGATATATTTTAACAGCCAATAATTTGACTCATCGATAAATCATATTAGATTTATCATATCTTAACTGTAGACCTTTTAAATTTAACTTTTAAAATTTTTAACTCTTGATAAATTAATATCTCTCTATACAAAATAGCTATGAAAAAATTTTCTAAGTATAAGATGTAGAGAAAAATTTAACGACTAACTTTCATTCTTGTTGTATTCACAAAAAATTTTATCCCATCGAGATAAATCGATTTTAAATATTTTCTGCCCCAAACTTCTTCCTTTCTTATCTCTTCAATCAAATTACTTGAGGACTTGGTCTAAATAAGTTTTTTGTGCATTTAATCAAGGTCTACATTTTATCTTCTTTGAGTCTTTCATCAGGAAATTCATACGCATTTTTATCGTTAAAATATATGAAATCATATGAATTTTTTTTGACTTTCATTAAATTGAAATATCTCTATGAGTGATTTTTTCCATGAATTATGAGTAGGATGGAACATGTAGCTCATGTTTTGATCTACATTATTCCTTCTAGAGTCAATCATGAAAAAAATCGCTGCCGAGATAATTTCATTTCTTTGCAGGTACTCGACCAAATTTTGATGTTTGTTACATTGTAACAAACATCACCTCTAGTAAAATGGACACATTTCCAAATGGACACAAATTCCGGACACAAACTCTGGACACAATTCCAAAGTTAGAACTCAGATATCATCACTTATCTATCACTCTGAACGAAGATATACTTCTTTTTTCCATCACAGTACAACTTTTTGATTATGAGGGGGTTCGAAAAAGAGGATTTCGAGGTTTTCTCTCTTGGGTGAAGAGACATTGAAAAATTTAGAATTATGTTTTGATAGACAATTCTATAAGCTAAGTAGAATATTTCTATGAAAATTTATAGACATTAGGTTCGAGAGTTATTGAAGTCAAAAGTCAGAGCATCCAAATTTTACTTTTCCCTCAATAACTTCTTTCAGTGTGAGATTCATGGAAGATGAGCAGGGTAGAAGTTGTAGCCCATACCCTAAGCTATCGAATAGGGCATATATTCCAATACAAATTCCTTTAGGATACAGAGATAAATTGAAAATGAGGTCAAAATTTTTGTAAAATGATGAGGAATATTGAAATCGATTTTTCTCGCTAGGCAAATTAGATGGTGAAAAACTCAAATCAAATCTTAAGCAAATTATCTCATGAAGAACATTTCTTCTCCTATAGTCAAATCAGTAGCTAATGACATTAGAGAGATAAATCGAAA